>OMOT01027322.1:13139-26665 GCA_900312575.1 Acanthochaenus luetkenii | reverse complement strand
CCATAGACTTATATAAAGGCTAGATGACTCACCCGCGCTGCTGGCCAATGGAGACCGACGTTGCCACATGGTGGCCATCTTGCCACAGGCAGCACGCCCACTCATAACATGAATGTCTATGGTGCATGTACTATTGAAATAACCATAGCTTGCTCAATTGTCAAGCGATTTTCAAACGGTTTGGTTTGTTATAAACGTCAGAGATGTAGTTATGATACTGCATACTTATAATGGACTTACATCTGAAAATAATATTAATTATCCTGAATCATAGCCACATTAATAACGTTTGTAATAAACCAAACCGTTTGTAAATCCGTCAAGATTTCAGCGAGTTAAGAGTATTTTTGTTTGTGCAGTTCACTCACCTTACAACAGCTACCATAGAACGTACCAGAATAGTTGACTGTGGCAATATGGCCGCCGGTGAACTACGCTGGAGACTCCGCCTTGCGCCATACATACTTATACATATCTATGAGTTCACCAGCCTCGTAGATAATATGATTGGCTTGGAAATATTACGATGAACCAATAGGATTCCTCTGAATGCTGGACCTCTGGGAGAACTTCCTGTGTTATGTAGCCGAATGATCTGGACGTGACCTGATGTTGGACGGTAACCGTGTTACGCTCAGTCAGTTTGCTATATTGTGCGGGAAGGGTCGTGTTCAAACCAATAGAAGTATCGAGGGGACGCTGTAATCATCGGACAAGGAATTGGTCTATAACCAGGATCGAAAACGAGCAGCTATGCAGAGCTTCACAGAGATAACACGTGTTGTCGGCCAGTATCCTAAAAGCATTGCTCTGGCCACAGTAACAGGTAAGTGAAGTTAATTAGTGCGAATGTATCTGGTGACTGGTCTCAAATATGATATTATCCTCTCAGAAATGCGTATGAATTCAAAACTAGCTTTCCAGTCAACGTCAGTGAACGAGTGTGAGCTAAACCTCTATTTGTTTTCCGTGTCAGTTTTAGAAACTGCTCACTGTGTGTGTGTGTGCGTGCGCGCGCGAGGGGAATTAGGGATTGCCAGAACGAGGCTTTCCGAAACACCGAGACAATTGAAACAATTGTGCCGAGGCTTCGCGAAGCGCTCGAAACACAACGCGATAGTGACGTCGTTGTGTTATAAAAGTCTTTTCACCTAATCAATACAAGCGTTGGTCTTACAACAGGAGTTTTGAAGCGTGACATCGAACCCAAGCTTTTGCTTCTTAAGACTTTGCCAAAACTGTGGTTCATTGAATGATTTAGGACCTGTGAGACAATAAACTGATCATGTAGAAAACAAAACGTATTTTTTGAATGTAGTTTCATGCAAGGATGGAGATCTGGTGGCTCATTAGAGATCTGGTGGTGTTTCAAAGAAAACACAATGTTGTTGATTTAACGACTGGTAAATAAACTCTCAGGGTCAAATTAATGATTTATAAACAGTTGGGTTGGCCAGCGCCGGGTGCTTCGAGCGCAGATGCCTCAACATTGACGACGTATTATTACAATAAGCCAAATGCTGAAGGCATCGCAAACACTGCATTGTTTGGGGAGATCAGATCAAAATGTTCCCATACTAAAGACAGTGGTCTCTTGCTTCCTCTATCCCCCATAGTGATCTAACTATCTATCAATCAATCTATCTTTCTTACTACTAACTATAAACTAACTAGGCTAACTATCAATTATCTACTAATAACAATAAACTAGTCTCTCGCGAATGTTTCACTGCAAACTCAATAAACTCTCGCAAATCTCTCTCACAGGAAACTCACACCAAGCATTCGAAGTTTTAGGTTTTCCGCCCTGCTTTTGAAACCGAGTCAGGTGTTTGGGTGACGTAACGACACTTCATTCCGATACCTCCTGTCATTATCACGTGACCGGAAGCGTTTAGAAAACCTGCTCGGAACATTGTTCAGAATCAGCAAGTGTCGAAAAGGTCGATACAGTATCGAGCGTGAGTACAGAGCCGGCCATCACATGTCAGTACCCTCGAGCTTCCCAAGTCAACAATTGGAATTTTTTTTGGTGAAATATTTATTTTACATAAGACATCTTGTGTAAAACTGCACACATTATTTTAGCTCTATGAGCTGGTGATTCAGTTGCCACTGTAATAAATCACTAGCCATGTGAAATAAAGGCTTTTTACAGCCCTACAGAAGAAAGTACAGATGAGGAAAGAGCCCTTCCTACTGTTTCATCTGTTAGAATACATGTGTGTGAAGTGCGACTAATTGAGCTTGCATCAATATAGCAGAAGGCTGATTTTGTCAAAAGTCCTGATATGTTGGTGACGAACTATAGTGGATTTGTACAGTGGGAGTATCGGTAATTCAAATGCAGGGTTTTAATGAGAGGCGGTAAGGCATTATGCATAATACGTTGACAACAAGCAGTGGGGGAAATGTGTCATATGTTGGGGGACATAAATGACTGTGTGGACTTTCTTACAGGATTGGGACTCTTTGCTGTGAAAAAATGGATGGCAGGTGGAGTGTGTCGGAGCAAAGCCCGGTTGGACGGAAAGACCGTCTTGATTACCGGAGCCAACACCGGGATTGGCAAAGAAACGGCTGTTGACTTGGCTAGCAGGGGCGAGTAGCATATTGGAATTGTATATACTAGCGTTTTGTCCGATACCAATGAAAACTTACTGGGTTTACTGCTCTGCTGCAGGTGCGAGGGTCATCCTGGCCTGTAGAGACATGAACAGGGCCAACAAAGCTGCAGAAGACATAAGGAAGAGGAGTGGAAATGGTAATGTGATTGTGAAAAAGTTGGACTTGGCGTCTCTACAGTCAGTGCGACAACTAGCCAAAGACATCATAGGAAGCGAAGAGAGGCTGGATGTCCTCATCAATAATGCAGGTACATGTGCACATCCTTTGTGATGGTGGTGTATGTATCATATCCCAACAGCTCTATGGCAGTGCCAAAATAAACGGATGCGAGTTGTCAAGCTGATATCCATTAATATCCTTACGTTTAGGTGTTATGAGGTGTCCAAAATGGCAGACTGAAGATGGTTTCGAAATGCAGTTTGGCGTGAACCACTTGGGTCACTTCCTCTTGACGAATTGTCTCTTGGATCTCCTGAAGAAGTCGGCCCCGAGCCGTGTTGTCAATGTCTCCAGTTTAGCTCATGAAAGAGGTACAGTTCAGTCTCTCGCTTTACCCTTCAATTCAACAGATGCAGATGTGTCATTCTTTCTCTTTCACACAATATTAAACACCACTTTTGTGAATAATAATATTATATAATAATAATATTGAGTCCTTTCTCACAACAGGTCAAATCTGTTTTGATGACATACACCAGGATAAAGATTACCACCCTTGGAAAAGCTATGGTCAAAGTAAGCTAGCTAACGTCCTCTTCACCAGGGAGCTGGCCACCCGGCTACGAGGTAGGATCATTGTTGACGATGTTGATATCTCACACCAGACAGTATGCGATATTTAAAAACCACTACCTATTATCACTGAAATGTTTTCACACCTTCGTGATGATCTTAAAACACGACATTTCGGTTCTGTTTATTCTCATATTATTGTCGTCAACTGGATTATGTACTATTATGAACAAAGTGAATACAATTGTCATTTTGCAGGTACTGGAGTAACTACATATAGCCTGCACCCTGGAGTCATCCGGACTGAACTCGGCCGGTACATGTGGCCCACAATGCCCCTGTGGAAGAGAGTTGTGTTTGCGCCACTCATGCTGTTCATCAAGTCTCCAAAGGAAGGGGCTCAGACCACTATCCACTGCGCGGTGGAGGAAAGCCTGCAGAATGAGAGTGGACTCTACTACAGGTCAGTTACTGTAAATCTGTAGAACATGGCTTCATGCTTGTATTCTGCGTGATGACTTTGTTGTCTTGACTAACTCAACACTACAGGAACAGACAAAGTCAGTGTACAATGCTTAAGGCTTTGTATTCTGTCTTGGTTACAGTGACTGCGCCCCTAAAACAGTGGCCCCTCAGGGCCTGGATGATGAAGCTGCCAAGAAACTGTGGGACCTGAGTGCCTCTATGGTTGGTCTGGCATAATGATGATGATGATGATGATGACAATACCAACGGACTGGGGAGGAGGGATACCCCTTCTAATGAGCATCTGTGTGGCTACTAACTTATTATCAGCTGAGCTCTTATACCACAAATGAACCAGAGTAACCAGCAGAGCAGAAATCCACAAGTGATAGACGTTTATTTAGAATATACAACAAACTACATACAAAAATACTGTGCATTAAATTATGCTATTTAGATGTGTTTTTCTTTTTCTTAAACAGAAGGAATGCTTCACAGTTAAGTTACATGGAAGCAGTGTGATGTTAAATTCTGATTGCGATTAGTGTGAAATGACCAATGGGTATCACCAATGTGTTGACTAAGGGCTGTAATGTAAATGCATGATATAGAGATTTCATGTGCTTTGAAAGTGTGCAACACTGTTAATAGCAACATCTCCCTTTTTTTTTTCTTCTTCTCTCCTGGGCAATAAAGTGCTGTTTTACGTAGCCCGTCACGTTACCTGTTTCTTAAGGCATATCGCTCGTTCATTCACACCCTGTGTACTCTGAGCCGTCACTAGGTTCCGTATGAGACCGACAATATCGAAACAAAACACATTTTGGTTACGTCGTTATGAATTGTGAATGGTCTTGATACACAGAATTGATCATTCCACTGTTTCTTTATCTTGAAGGCACTGTGTACAAATTTGCTACAAACAGTCAAATTTCATCTTACTCAAGCTACATCTTAGACAAGTGCATCACATTTGTTCTTATCTAAAATAGGTCTATTATGGTGCTAATTACATATGCCACAAGGTGCATCCAGGCGGCGTGCTGGCTACAAATGGACCCTGTATGTTCCCTACACATTACATTATCGTGTTAGTTAGTTTAGAGGAAAGAACCATATCCTCACGGTTACATTCAAAAGTGGAATACATTTACAATAGCTGTTTCAAAAGATCAAAATCGTTAGGTTTGGGGTTAACGTGGGGAGAAAATCTATATTGCTCAGTTTCAATATAATTTTTTCACTAAATTATACATCGTTCAACAACACTTAGAAAGGTTCTGTGAGAGTTTACACAACTGAACTAATGGATTTATTTCCTGACGAGTTATAACACTTCTACTCCCACAATATGTGCTGCATAAACACCAACGCTAACTAATGTGCCAGCTCTTCGAAATCAGAAAGCTGTTTCATTTGCTCCACTTGCATAGAGTGCCTTCTCACAAGTTTCTTCTTGGACATGAGGCCGCCTCTCTTTGGTGTGTTTGGTGCTACTGGAGCTATAGATCTAATGCCTGTGGCCAGAGGTGAAGAGGGCTTGCTACTGGCCCCAATATCGGGAATGGGAGGGTTCGGGTTAATGTTGAGAGGGGGTAGCTGGCCAGGCCTGGTATGGGAGATGTGGTCTAGCAGCAGAGTCCCCGAGCCTCGCCTCTCCAGGAAGCCTGGTGCACGCCTGCGTGCTGTGCTGGGAGAGGATGTGCTGGCATTGCTGTCTAGAGATTCTCTAGAACTGGTCAGCAAGGCTAGTGGAGAGGTGTTGAGCTTCCTTCGCTCCACTGGGACCTTAGGAGAGTCTTGCGTGGCAGAGTCCGAGTAGAGCTGAGAGTCTGAGTCATAGTGGTCGTTCCCCAGGCGCCTCCTATGCACGGTGTCTCTCGGACTGGCCGGCCCACTGTTGCTGCCGCAGCTGTCCTGCTCAGTGGGGACGGTACTGCGCCGTGCCAGGGGCTGGTGCTGGCCTAGAGATCTCTCAAAGGATGTCTTGCATGCTGAGGGAATTGATAGTGAGGCTGTCATTTTGCAGGGTTGTTCACCCACTGGTGGGAATAAACTGTCCTTGCCGTCCACGCTGCTCTGTCGCGATAAAGCCGACCTCTTGGTTAGAGAGAGTCCATTGACGCCTGTAACAACCTCTTCATCAGCGGCGGCTTTCTTACTTTCCTCATGGGTGGCGGCAGCGGCCAGGACGGAAGGAGCAATCAGCCCCCAGGGCTCTGACTGCAGCCGCTTTAGCTGAGGCAAACGAGCGCGCTTGGGGTTGGTGGGCCGCCGTGTCGGAGAGGTGGGCCCGTTGGCGAGCTTCGCTGCTGTGCTAGAGGATGTTTTCAACTTTGTCTGGAAACTGAAGACGGTGTTTTGCTGTTCAACTTGGTTAGGTGCGGGAGACGCACTGACGTCGATGTCGGAGGGAGAGGTGCAGTATGCGGGGGAGCATCTCTCATTTAACTCTGGCGACGGGGGGACATTTAGGTACTGTTTGGTAGTTTTAGCCCCAGATGGCGACTTGTCTGTGGTGATTATGATGACCTCCTTGCCTTTAGCTTTGCATGCATCCAAGAGCAATTTGAGTGTCTCCTTATCGTCTGCGTTGATGGCGTAGACCAGGGCTGAGGCCCCACTCCGGTCATCCAGACTGGGGTCAGCTCCGTTGGTCAGCAGGTGAGCCACCACCTCATGTCCAGCCCTGTGGATGCAGGCATGCATTAGGGCTGTCTTACCTGTCTTGTCCTGTATGTTGGGATATGCCTGGTTGTCCAGCAGATATTTGACCAGCTTCGACTTGCTCACGCTTTGCTGGTCACTGTGTTTGGACATGCAGGCCACCATGAGCGGTGTCTCCCCACGCTCGTTGCTCTCGTTGATATACGCGCCCCCCTCCAACAGGAGCCGGGTGAGTCTCAAGCGCCGGAGCCATACTGCCTTCAGGAGCGAGTTTCCATCCGTCCGCAGCTCCAGTATATCTGCCATCTCCACGGCGATCCCAGATCTCTCCCTCGGTGTTGAGAGGCAGTCACAGCGCACGGCCCTTTGAACAAATGATCGAAGCAGTTCAACTTACACTCCACAATTCACATGATGAAAGAATGTCATTGTGTTTGCTCCTCACAAGGTTTGCTTACTGGTTCACCACCAAGTCATTGCAACCAGTAGGTGGCGGTCTGCGCCCAGTTGAAATGTAACAGTAGAACCTTAAAAGTTGCCCTTATTATTTACAGATCTAAGACATATAGGCTATGTAATCTCACTACAGCAAACCAGTCGCAGTGACGCAAAATGTAGACCTACCAGATGGAAACGACACAACAAATCACGCATCAGGTCACTACACTTATTCGATTAATAACCAGGCGGTGATGTCTGGACATCACGTCGAGTTGTGGTGAAAGTACCCGCAACCTTCGAGTGAACCAAAGCGCCGGCCTCGTTTCCACCTGTTCCCGTTACAACAGGAATATGTCTAAGCCACCGAGCGTCAACGTTATTCTCGACTTCAGCGTTTTAATAGTGAAAACAGCGTCCGGCCACAGCGACCGGCGACGTGGCGAAGTCGCTGTCCATGGTGCTCACGTCGGGTAACTTGACAGAGACGCGCTCCAAATACTCCAAATAGTAACGGTCGTCTAATTATAACTGCGATATCAATACAATCTGATATACAATATAATTTTTCTTTTTTTTTTAAAAACCACCACATACGGTGTCGTTACGTGTCATGCGCGAGATCAGATTAATTGTATGTACCAGCCTCCTGCGAAGAGATGAAGGAAGCCACACGAGATTAATCAAATCGAATTGAATACGCATTCGATATGTAGTTTCGTAATTTTCGCACAGCAACTTCTGTGTCTACTGCGCGTCTTACCTGATCGGAGGACAGGCTTTCCATGTTCAAAGTACTCAATGCTTTGTCACGTAAGAGGGTGGGGAAGGAAAAAAAACCCATAAAATCCAGGATCATAAATTATTCAAAACAAGACAAGTTTGATGCAGTTCTTCATGATGTCCCTATTTTTTTTTGTTTCTCTCCAGTCGGCAACGGGTCCAAACGATGTGCCCTAGTTTAGGTTCTAGGGTACAGTACCTCTCTGGCACCATAGCGCATGAGCTCTGTGGCTTTTGTTATGGAGGCGCACTACATCAGTCCAATAGGCAGCATTCCTTTCACTGCGCACTCAACAATCACAACCCGGAGATGCTGCGGTTATAAATAACTGACTTCTTCTGCTTGTAAGAATGAAAAGTGTATTCTCTTGACGTCAGAGCCGACCAAAATAAATTGCGTCTGGTGAAAACCTCTGTCCTACTCTCCATATCTGCAGGACACAAACAAAACGAGTGTTACCTCCCAAATAAATGTTCTATTAGTGTTTTTGATATATATATTTTTGATATTTATGTTTATTTTAAAAGGACAATGTGGAATGAAAGCAGCTAACAGTTATGGCACACAGTTACAGATGATATAATTGAAGAATATTGTCATTACTCTTTAATACTGTTGGGGGTTTTTCGGAACATTGGCGGATATATGCATCACAGTGTGTCTGTGCTCCAAATAGCTTTTATCTCTATGCAGTCTGAAACATCAATATCAGCTGTTAGACTGAAAATAGAATTAGTAAAATAGAATAAACGCAGAGGCGCTGAAGAAAGCCGGATACATTCAGTCTTCCTGACTGTTACCATACATAAAGGGCATAGTAAAGACAATTCCCATATAACATTTGAGACAGGAATCTGTTCAGGATCAGACCACTATCCTTACTGAACATGATTAATTTGCTGAAATGCTAATACTGTGTATAAATGGGCTTCCTTACACATGCAAAACAAAAATCACAGTTTATAACCGAATCATTTGTACAATATAATGTTTCAATTATATCATCTGAGTTTATGCACATTTGTCACAAGCTGCAAATCACCAAATGACAATTTGAGATTCTGATTGGCAAGTTGCACTGCTCTATGAATTAAGAGAAAAGGGAAAATATCAGGAAATCATACCTATATGTTTACTGCACAATTAAAGAGGCCACAACTTGTACCAGCCATCACAGCCGTAGAGCCTAATAGGGACATTTCTATTTTTAGGTTGCTATGAGACAGCAGAGAAGCAGTTTCTAATGAGAACAGTGATGTTCTCAGCCCTGCAAGGAACAGGTAATCAGAAACACAACATTCCACCAAGGAATGGGAGGGCTCTTATGGCATTTACCCAAAAACATTTTGTCGGTGTTTTTCATTTGCACAAGTAACCCACCAGCGCATTTGATCATTAGTCCTCTGACCCTGGCTCTGTTCCTCTGAGACTGGGACTAATCACTTTATTACCCATCCAAACACTCATCTGATGTCTCAGGACTCCAGTCGTCAATGCTGGCTGTGATTTCTCACCTGTGATTGCCTCTCAGACTCCGGGGACATGTTGTTTACACGGCACATGGAGAAGGTGGTTTATAAAACAACAAGTCACCCTACTCAAAAGAATCCGTCCCTCCCGCTGAAGAGTGATTGTAGACCGTGTGGTTTATGAAAATACCCCAAAATACCGTGGTACCTGCGCAAAGATGATGTGGTCAAAGTTAATCCAAGGTTAATGCTTGTATGAAATATTTGTTTAAATAGGCAAACATGTTACTGTCTAGAGGAGTGCAGCCCTTATTGTACGTGTTGTCAAGCAACGAGCAGTGGGTGTACAGAAGGAAGCTATGAGATATACATTTGTCGAAATCCATAGTTGTGAATGCGAAGGACGTTTTTTGAGGCAATAAATACTCCAGAGACTACAAAGTGAAATTATTTAATTAAAAAGTATACAATGTAGAATAATCTTTTTTTCTTCTAGATTAGAAATAAGATTGATCATCTAGGAACTTGCTGTCCCTTCCCGGAGGGAGATTATGGACCAGGGACCAGAATGAAGGCCAAAGCCACATCCCCAGGCTCACTGGTTTAGACACGTTCATTAGCAGGGGAACCACAGGGACGTCAGCAGTCCTCATACAGCCTGATCTTTGCCCCAATTATGCTGCCGTCGGCGGTATATTAAAGGGGAAATAAATAATTAAAGTGGAGAGAATAAGCGCTGTCACCCATGGGAGCAGTTTCCATTTTCAGATATCTTACGTCGCACCTGCTGCTCTTCCTCCTTCTAAATATAACCTTTTCTTCCCTCTGCATTGTGAGATTTTACCCAACTATTTATGGATCCTAACAAGGAAAGTGTAAAAGTTATATGTAACTTAAACAACAGATATCAAAATCTGAATTTGATCACAATTATGTTGTCCTCAAGCAGAAAAAACAACATTCCAGAAAACATGATATCTGGCCTTAATCCCAACTAATGTCTACCTTTCAAATGAAGAAACCGGATGGGAAATGAAAATGGAAATTGATTGAAAGTCAGATGAAAACCTGAACCATATGAAACCTGGAATCGGTTATGGTGGCATAGCAGACCATGAATTGACAGCCATGTCTGCTTTTAAAATCTTCTTAGTGATTGAATGTCTGGCCTCACCGACTTATCAGAGGATGGAGTGAAATTCTACACTGTCCACACCAGCAACCTTTTGGGGTGTTTCAGTCTTTGTTGAATGGCAAAATTCCTCCGATTAGTTGGAGGCACAACACTGTGACGTTGAACGTCGAATAACAGGAATAGAATTGTACATCTTTCAGTGAAATAATCCATAATATCAGCGTGTTGCTACAAACGGATTGAGGGAGCCACACGTCCTTTTTTATTTCTAAACAGTAAATAATGTCGATTGAAGATTGCATTTTCTGTTGGATGTTTCTGTTGGATAATTTAGCAATTCAAGTATGGTGATTTTATGGTACACAGTCAGCTGTGGTTAGTATCAGGAAACTGGTGTCCGTAGAAATGTTATTTCAGCTCAGACACCCCACCGCCGTCATACAACATGTATATGACTCTTTCCGTTGAAATAAATCTGCAGCAAATCTAAATGAGCTGGTTTTTTCCCCCTGCAATTAATTGTGAGGGGAGTTCTCTTTTTATCCTGCTCATCTTTTCCCCCATGACAACGGCATTTACATCTCGATACAAGAGCCGGTTTTTCCAGAACACACCCTCTGTTACTGTGGCATTGTTTGTGTTTGTTCCTCTGAGCTAGTTGTCTCTTTAAAAAGTGAGTCTGACATTCTCATGGCATTTGGTGTCTCCGCGATTGTATCAAGCGATTGTGTGGGCTGTGACAGCAATGAACTGGCACGAACCCTGCTGCAGCTTTGCACCGGACTGGCTCGGTGGATCCCTCCTACCCCGTCAGATCCAGGAAATGCCTCCAGTGCGGCTTAAAAACCCGCCACCCCTCACATGTGATTTTCCTCTTCCCCTCATGATTATGTCCCGTGAAGTATAACACATTTCCAGAGACTTTGATCTTTCCATATTGAAGAAGTGCTACTTTCTCATACTTGAAGGCCTGAAATGGTTCCACTCCTCCTCTCCCTCCTTCCCCTTCATCGCTCCTTCTGTTCCTCCACATCTCACAGTGCAAACCAACACCTGCCCTTCTGGCAGGCAGTAATTGAGTAGAGCATTATTCAAGAGCATTATACAGGCAACCATTTTGCTGGGTGATTATTGTGTGTGGCGGCCGTATCCAAGGAGATTAGTGAATATCTAATAAGGAGTGTGTTACTCATTTTGCAAAGTGGGCACTTTGATGTCCTCTGTGTTGAATTTTCAGTTTTAGTTCAACATCCTCCTAATGGAGCGGCGAGGTTGAAGCTTCAGAACCGGTTGCTTATCAACTCTGCACTCCAGTTACTGGGAGGTGTGGAGCCTTTAATTGGATATTGGAAGAGGCTGGGGCTTAATGGTCTGCCAGTAATCAAATAATCAAGATATATATCCACAGATGACAGTATTGTTACCATCATTAAGAATTGCACTATCAATGTCTAACCTGAACACTAGTGTGTTCTCAAGGCACCTTCATCTGATTATATGTTTCCTTTCATTCTCTACGTAGTCGACAGTGTTGTGAGGTTTGACAATTTCTCATTTGTCGTTTCAGAGTTTCGGATTCTCTATAGTTGCCTTACTATAGCCACCGAAGTAATTAGTGGCAAAATGGATGTTTTGGTCAAACCTGTCACACCCCTGTTCACACCACCAAATAAAACGCTTTCCAGTGTGTCCGCACCCCATTGACTGGAATCCTTGGACTCTGAGAATTTCTCTCCCCGCTATCAAATAAGTTGTCGAATAAAGCTCAGTCTACAGAGAAAATACACATACAGTATCTCCAGTCACATCTATCTCTAGATAGATAGATAATATAGATAGATAGATAGACAGATAGATAGACAGATAGATAGACAGATAGATAGATAGATAGATAGATAGATAGACAGATTATTTGATGAAGTACTGGGCCTTGAACTTCTTTGTGTTCATTTGTTTCCCCCACAATACACTATAGATCTCAGAATAACAGCATATGTTTTATGTCAATACTAGCTACAGCATCATCTGTAGGTCAAATGAATAAAGGAATATGCAAAGATCTGAGAGATCACAAGTGTTTTTTGTTTTGGGACGTTTGAGGTCTGTGTCTGGTCAGAAGTTATGGTATGTGAGGTTACATCAGTGTGGATGAGTGGATGTTCTGACAGGGAGTTAGAGAGCTTCACTCTGCTTGTGGTTCACACCACTGAGACTGTGACGTCTTTGACACCACGAGACACTCTGACCAAAATACACCTCCTCTGCAGCACAAGGTGGGAAACAATCTTTTTCTGTGTCTGCTGTTGTCGGTGACGTCAGATCACTCCCGTCTATCCTTAAGGATGTCAGGACTCATCTGCAGAATCAGACGTGACACGACCAAGCAGGATCGGCCCGGCCTCTGCTAAATGAGTCCCACTCGAGGTGACACAACTAACAATAGACCTGAAGCTGCATAAAGATTGTTGCAACGCAGGCAACCTGTCACCTATTCATTTATGATTGGATCATGCTCCAGTGGCTATACTGTCCACGATTAACCACGATTCAGCCACTGAATCAAACCTAATATCAACCTACAGTGGGGCTGAACGCTATATTGCTTTTATATATCTTCTCTAAGATTTGAGGTAGGTGTTTAATCAGCCATAATCCTGCTCCGCACAATAAAAGGCTGGTGACTGGAGCTTTTGTGAGGAGAGCTGATTGTTCTTAGGTTCCCGATAGGAGAATGTGGCAAGTGGAGGAAGGCAAGTAGAGAAAGCGTGTTGCAGCTGGGTCTAATCAGCCGTGTTAGGAGGGTGGGCAGTGCTGGCAGGTACCAGAGGACAAATACAAGTCCGTAATTATTGCTCGGAGTGGTAAGAAAGGGGCCGTGGGACCATACAATGAGAGCTATCACACTGATCGCATTACAACTCCATTGAGATGATACACTCTCTGGTTTGCTCTCACATCCAGTTTAGAGGCTGGGAATACCAAAGGTCGCATGGCAGTTGAGAAATGTCCGGATTAATGGTATGAAATGACCATTCAATCAACCGCACTCTTTCCACCGAGCAGGCATTGATCCAAATTGACCTATTTGTAGATGGCCTCCTCTGTGAGATGTTTTCACATAGTTTTCACAATTTCTAAATCTCTCTCTCTCTCTCTCTCTCTCTCTCTCTCTCTCTCTCTCTCTCTCTCTCTTTCACACACACACACA
>OMOT01027322.1:0-13102 GCA_900312575.1 Acanthochaenus luetkenii | reverse complement strand
TCTACGTTTGTGCCCTGCTGTTTACGCAAGACGGAACAGGCAGGACTAGTATCAGAGATTCCATCAGGAGGCAAACAGAGCGACGGCTCTCTGCATGAGCCACAACGCTCTCCTCTCCTGTCTGATTTTGATAAATAAAAGCAGGACAATAATGCGCCACCAAGGACATTTGCCTGCTAGATTATTCGTGTGAGGAAGATAACAGGCGTAATCAATACCAGTGCTCGTTTAAAAGTAAAAGTAAATTCATCCACACTGCGGTTTCCTCCGAGTTCCCGGTGTGCTCACAAGGTGTAGGATTGAGATCCATGCGAGCGTTCCCCCGGGCCAGGCGCTCTCATACCTGACTGAGCAGATCGAGATAAGAACCAGTTATCTTTGCCTCACAGCACTCCACATCCCGGAGGATCTGAGGAGACGCGGCAGCCTGGGATTCGATCAAACCAGAACGCCACCATTTACTCTGTGTCTTTATAACCACCGTCTACAATCAGCTAAAGGCACAAGTACACCTATCAGCTGCAATGTGATTAAACGGCACCACCAAAAAATGCATTGTTAGTAATGACATAAAATGGCTTTTGAGGAGTTGAGATCCTATTCCTGCTCCAAACTACTGTATCTATTCGTAGGCTAGACATTTTGAATTAGTCACAGCTTGACATTCAAGGTTATTATTTAACAATAATCACGTGAGGGTGGGTGTAGCAGAGATGGTGGTGGGTGCAGGGAGGTGTGTCAAGAGAGCTGGTAGGAGCAAATAGACACAAGATAAAGAAATATTCTTGACCAGGTCTTGGTTTGTCTTGGGTGTTGGTCTCACCTTCAGTGCTACAAATATAGCTCATTCACATTCTATGGTCCTTCAGGTAATGTAAACCACCTGGTCTTAAATATTTTCCTGTCTCTTATTGTAGCTTGGGAATGTTTCACATCTGATGCAAATGAATGGCATCGCTATTATGAGACGTTTTACTGTATCTCATCACCCTTCAATACAGTGATCGACATTTAATGACATTCTGATATTGCTTTGACATCTATGGGGCATTTGTCGGGTAATTTGTCCTGTATTTGTCCTGTATTTGTCCTGTATTTGTCCTGTATTTGTCCTGTATTTGTCCGACTCCATCAGGAGGGAGTGGCGTGGAGAATCTATATGCTACGGTCTTCTTTGTTCTTCAAAACACCGTCAGTGTAGTTACCAAAACAAAGCCTCCGAAAACCATTGCTATTTTATTTATGCTTCATGCTAAAGTAAGTCGTCTTTTTTGTTTCTTTCTTTTTTCGCAGCTCAGCCTTGGCAGAGATTTGAGCAGACCTCAGGATAAACTGGAGTAGGCCCTTTCAAATGTGTGAATTTGGCTTTCACGACAATAGGCTCTCATAACATTTGTGTGAAAAAGAATCAGTTTTGTTTGGCTGCCTGGCGCTATCTCAGACTTTGAGGGCCGTGTCTCGTGTAGTGCCATTTTTGTCTTGGTTTGAAGGGCTCTCCAGATGAAGACATCCCACAGCCACATGACCAGAGCTATCTGTGCCTAGCTCTGTATATAATTAAAGGGCACTGCCTCATTCACTGCAGGTCACACAGGGAATGTGTTGGTCCGACCCTATCGTTGCTCCAACCTCTGAATTGGCTTCAAGGGCACATCTAAAATGAAGCTCCTGTATAATCCTTTATGCAGATATTACGTCCTTCTACTTTATTGGGTTATTGTAATAATGACTTTATTGGGTTATTGTAATAATGACTATTGGGTTATTGTAATAATGACTTTATTGGGTTATTGTAATAATGACTTTATTGGGTTATTGTAATAATGACTTTATTGGGTTAATGTCATAATTTATCTTTGTATGGGTTTTTTAAACCCATCAATTACATCCCCAGTATGTCTTTGAATTATAAGCATCTGTACATTCTTACAATTGAATACATTTTCTACTTGGCATTATTCTTTTTAATATATTGACTACTGCCACTATTTTTTGTCACCAACAAGATGGGGGGCCACAACAACAATAAATATGTATTTATTTATTTGTTTACCTATATGGTTTTATGATTCCATGTGTTGTACAATTACAATTTTAAATATTGTTTTAGCTTAAGGTCTTCAAGGTCTTCCTTGAGAGTGTGTGTGTGTGTGTGTGTGCTTAAATTTGTGTCTGTCTTTTTGTGTGTGTAATAAAATGTAGTGTCATCAAACAACTTATTGTAATACAATCGAGATCTTTTAATTGATGTACAGTTTCCAAGCCCTGCAGTACATATATGACACAAAATTACATAATGTGATTACATATAATGACATAATTTAATGTTAATCATCTTATTTGTCTCCTTTTGTAACAGATTTGTTGTGTGATGTCCTCAGCCTCAAACTGTGATCCTGTTCTCCATTCAGTGGGACATATTGTATAGAGTGGGATCCTGATTACATTAGCACTGATCAAAGGGTTACCATGCATTTCATTGTCCATGCGCGCCGTGACAAAATGGCCGCAAAGCATAATCTGCAATGGCTGTGATGCCACAGCAACAGGTATACATACAAGAGGACAAGAAGTTGTGTTTCTAGGGAAATTATGCTTCTGCAACTAAGGCATTATTGATAACAGAATAAAGAATGCAATCATTTATTTAGGACCTGTCTTTCCTTTGACTCCCATTGATTCAAAACGTCTGAGGCAGCTTTGTCAATTATCTGCTACAGTCTGATAACACTGGTTATTCCTCAGCGTGCACGCACACATGCACACACACCCACACACATGCACACACACCCACACACCCACACACATGCACACGCTTGAACTTCATAAATATGCAATCTGTCCATGGTTATGACTGATCTGGGTATAGTTCTCTAAGAACTTCCAGTTGGAAATGTGTGCTCATCTGTGACCACAGCCCCTGTGGTCGTCCATGCTGCTTGAATATATTTGTTGAGTAGATATCAAGGAGGCAGATTTTGGGTCAACACTGAAATAAATGACATGCACTGCAGGGCACTGCAATGACACATTGCCAAACTCCTTACAATTAGTTGATTGTATTGTTGGTAATTTAGGAATTGAAGCTTTACTGTTGGACTCATCGTGGGTCTCTGGAGTGTCAGCTAAATGCCTGTAGGTAAACAAAGTATTTTTTACTTGTTTTTCTGTGTCACATTAAAGTCAGAATATCAGTTCAGTACCACTTTTGTATTGCATTCAAGTGTCACACCTAAACACTAATACAGTATGTGGCCGTGCCTGTGCTTTACAGTGTCCGCGTTGATACAGGCACAGATGGAGCGGATGTGCCCTAAATAAATAAGTAGCCATGCTGAGTTCCTGGTACTCCTGCTACTGATGCTATTGATTTAATTGCTCCATTAAAGCCCAAATGCCTCAACTGAAACATTCCCTGCGTCCCTGTAGTAGTAGTAGTAGTAGTCAGCAAAAGCAGCAGGTTATAGTTCCTAATTGTGAGCACCTCACTCTGTGATTATAACATCCATATTCACAACGCCCCTCTCATGCTATGACACTGACTTTCTTAATATTTTAAGGCACACCTGCTCTCTCTTATAGCAATGCAGTTGCTATAAATAATGGTAATCTTTCACATACATATATATCCAAAGACATGCATTTGTGTGTACAATGTAATATGTATATGATGTGATATGATATGTATATGATGTAGTTAACATATGATGTATATTTGACGTAGTATGAAGGTATGTAAGTCGCTTTGGATAAAATCATCTGCTAAATGCTGTAATGTAATGTGTAATGTAATGTGTATTATTGACTGTTTCCCTCTCCTACAAAGGTTTGAGATAAAAAATATATATACTTTAGCAGATGGTATACAGCTGGCAGTGGCATGAACTATGGTGACAGAGATGGGGTGACATGTAACCCTACAGCATTATGGCATGTGCCTCTGTCCACTGACCCCCAAGATGCCAGACAAAATGGAAACTGAATGGCAATTGGCCATTTACATTCTACTTTCTAGACATTCTACTGAATATAGAATAGCTAATAACTGACTTTTTACACCCACGAAAGCAATGTGTCTGCATTTGTAAGGGTGATGAATGTGATTCCTAATCCAGGACAACCAACTAGAGAACACAATCCATAAGAGGCTGTTGCTGTAACCGAATGGGGTCATCTGAAAGAAAAAAGAAAAACAACTGGTGAATGTGCAGATACAGCAGGTAGCAGTTTTCTTCTTAACAATACAGATAAATGACGTTTTGTAGTACTTTCATCAAAATATTTTAGTTTGAACTGTTAATATAACTTGATATAAATTTGCTATATATACATTTTTGAATGAATGTTACCTAATGTTCATTGTTAGATATAAAATGTTTTACAATATATTATATCCTCTCAAATGTTGCTATTCTGTAAACAAAATTATTACAAAATAATATTTATTTGTTACTTTCAAGTGATCATTTTGTCAGACTAGGTGTCTTTCATTCAAATGGTGGATAGCTCATTTCAGAAAGAGCTCTTCAGTCTTCACTCTTGATGGCATCACAAATCAACACCATGTCGCACTACTTTTAATTAATGTGTAATGCAATGTTCTTGTATGTAGCATGTTAAGAGCTTTGCTGAGATACTGCCTTAATGTTTAAGGATTTCTTAACTGTCCAGACATAGCCTACTGTACCTTTATCTCAATATAGGAGCATTGTGTCACCTGACATTTGACAGCGATGATACGCACGAGATTTGGAACGAAGACATTTGAAATCAAGACATCTGACTTCACGTGTTTAAGGTACACCGTTGTTGAGCGTTCATTGTTAGTAGAGCTTGGCGGTCTGGCCCAATCAATGTGATCAGCCATGCACAGCCAGGTGTGTGGAAGCTCAGCGATGCGCAGGGACAGGGTTTATAAATAAACCAAATAAAGGAAGGGGCCGTCAGTGACCCTTGAGATGTGGCTTTGGAGGGGCGAAAAGGCAGACGTTTATCCTGAAGAAACTAATAAAGCACTGTCTGTCAGCTGGGAGGTGAGTCAGCCCAGAGTAGCATCATTAGAGAGATGACCACCACGCAACACCACACATCCAACCGAGACCACCAGGAAACAGACAGAGCCAGCATGCTTACGATACGATCTGTTCTAGCAAACAGCAGCTTTAAAGTCAATGTGAGGTCTAAAATAAGAAAACTATTACGGCGTTTTTGTCAATTGTCATGGTGATAATTTCCAAACAGGAAAAAAAAGTCATTAATCTTATCATGCAGCTTTTGTTGGATAATTAAGTGTTAGGCTGCCAAAGCTGTCATTACACCGTTCACACACACACAAATGGTCATCTAGAGACCCTGTACATGAGGATATCCTTTAACTTTTCAAATTCCACAGCTGCTAAATAATGCATCTCCCAGAAAATGACTACGCATCAACCGATTTTCCTAAAAAAAAGAAAATACAACATATCATTAACCATCAGTGATCTAGTCCGTCCATGCTTCCAGGTTCTTCTTGGTGACATCATACAAATTGCATTAAATTAAATACTGAGTTAAATGAAAAAGTGTGATCATAAGCTCATTAAATTGAAACTTTATAGAAGTAAATGTAATATTTTATTTTCTTAACATTTGAGCAAAACACAATTCCAAGACACACCAGTTGATAATCACTGCTTAGAATGATAGTAATATTTCTCACACACATAGAAATAGACTTCAGCTTTATTCATGCTGCCAAGTCTACATATGTTCATTGCTTTGCTGTGCAAGACAAAGACATTTTCTTTACAATACCGGCCATTTTTCCTGCAGTCTTCAAATGCGGACACATTTCTCTGCGCTGATGAGAGTCAGAAAATGCTTGCCACCGCATATATAAAGCAGAAAGCATCAGGATGGCATAGAATATGGAGACCGCCCCTCAACCTGACGACACAGGTTCAAGCCCCCAAGATGGCAAGGATCCACGCCGCTGAACGGCCCTTCACCATGACACTGAATTCAGCTCCAAGGGTGCTGTTCTGTATCCGACCCTGTGGAGTGGGGCAAAGATTAAAAAGATTAATAAGGTATTAAATTAGAAGTGAACAATTACACTTAGAATTTTGTTCGGGGCCCTTTTGATGTCTTTTCAGCAAGCTCTTTTTAAAAATGATACAGTGATGGTGCATTTAAATGACACGATTGTCATCTTAAGTACCCTCTTGATGAGATGCTTCAGTCTTGTTTCATCGAAGAAGCTGCATCATATCTTTAAGACGAGATGAAAGATGATTGGATCCGCACTGTCTATATTTATACAGGTTGGTTGATAATGTGACAGAGGAGGGAGGTGATCCAGTCTTGCGCTTACACTCTTCCCACAGAGCTACTTAACACCGAACTCTGACAGTCACAAAATGACCTCAAATAGCGTGACATTCTGAGATCATCGGCTTGTTTTCTACTACAGCACACACGTCCACTTTAATCATCCCATGTGGGCAAAAAGGGAGCCGTGACGTATAGCATGACAATTCACACTCTAATCCCACTGCTGCAAAATGTTCTGTTAAAACTGACCAAATGACCGGTCATTACACTTTTTGTGGCCTGAAATATGTATATACCTCTTATCAATTTCAACATACTGATAGTAAAAGGTAGTTTATTGTTGTTCAAATTACTAAATGTATAATCCCAAATCATCAAAAGTATAAAGGGCAACTTGTTATTACTGATACACACCTTTGCAACACTAGTGCAGCAATTAATTACAAGCTTGCACACAAAAGGTTGGAACAGTCAGCAGCTTGAAAGAATCAGAATCAGAATCACTTTTATTCGCCAAATGTACCTGGTGCAGATACACTGGAATTTGTTTAGGCAGGTCAGCATAAAAAGACATAAAATACACGAAACCAGAGCACTTGCAGTAAAACCACATACTCCATTTATAAACGTTATAAGAGTCCATCATTAGGTATTAACTTGCATTCAAGTATATTGTTTTTTCTCTGTCTCCACATTTAGATGGCCTCACAGCATTTGTAGTTGTTCACCTTTCCTCCGTATGTCATACACAGTTGAAAAGGTCAATTGATTTGTGCTTTTGGCCTGTGAAAGGTCAAAAGGGCGAATGGCAAAGGTTGTGTCTCATCTGGAAGAACCAGAGGAGAGGCTCTGTGGTCCCTCACCCTCGCTGATAGTGTCCAATAAAACACAATGGGATGTCTTATAATATTATTCAAAATCACTGATAGAACAATGGGAGAACAACCTCAAACTGCTCTCTCTAGTGTTGCCTCCATTCGTCTACTTTCATCTTTGGGTCTATGCATTTGCCAGCTTTGTTATATTTAACTTATTAGCATATGCACTTTGCCAGACTTCCTGTCAATGTTGAAGTGTAGAGGAATGAAGATGTCACCAGCAGATCGCTCAAGGGCCACTTCCCAGCATCCTTGGGCACATAAAGAGGAATATACTGTACATGCACAGTGACACGAAGCCGCTGGAGACCACGTGGTACTGCACTCTCCAAATCTGAATTGGTTAGAGGAAAATAATTTGAAAGAATTGGTCCATGTAATATGGAATAGCGTGGTATCCACGATGATTCAATCGAATTAATCCTTTGGTTCATTCGTCATTTTGGTCTCAAGTGTATCCTCCCTATCAGTTGCATGAGATGTACACCAAGGGAAGCAATTCCGAACGACCCTGATTTTTATTGTCGCCGTAGCCACAGCCCTACAGCCTTACCATCGATGTCATAGATCCCTCCTCTGAGTAAGACTGACATAAGAGCTCACAGTAATTAGTATCACCAGGCGCTTTGCCACGTGTCAAGCCATAGTAACTGCTGAGCTCCGTACCAAGTACATGGATGCAAACCAGTCCCAACAGGCACGGTGCAGCTCTCCCAAAAAATTAATTGCTGGACTTCTTGTCCGAGTGTCTTGAACCCAACCCAGGATTGTTTCAATGGGATGTGTCATTCACCCTGTCCCCCTATTGGTTGGATGGTGTATGGATGATGCGGGTCTGAAAAGGCTGTTTTGTGGCACGCTGTCTGAGAGAGTGGATGCCTGGGTAAACTATTAACACATGGCAGCAGATGGTGGCGTGGAGCTCCAAGCATCAGGGGTGGTCTGCTGGTGGCTCGAGGTGATGGGGATGTGTTACCCACTCAATTTGAGGTGCGCTTGATCTCTCCTGCTTTCCTCATGAAAACATTATGAAGAGACCATTTTTCATCTCTGAATATCCCGAACACGATCACATCTCATTAAGTGTTCTGTATTTCGACTAGTGGAGATGCAATCCATTCAAAGGGATATCACGCATCATATCACGGTCATGGCTGATTTGTAGATCAAGTCAAAATACATCATTAGGTATTAATAGGATTCAGACGCCCCGAAATGATAGCCTCATATATGTTGATATGCAGTGCCCATTCTGCTCCGAGAGACGCACACCAACCCGTTTTCCTTTCCCTCTATCTTTTCATTGTGTCGTCATGGTGACGGGCTTTCGTCTTTGTTTCTAATTAAAGAGAAAGCTTTAGATGTATAGACTATCTCGGATCACAGAGTACCTCTCTTCCAATACCTTTCTTCATGTCGTCATCGAACCGTCAATCTCTGATTAGTACCGTGAGCAACATGCAGCCGCAATCAACGTGTACGTGGATATGTTTTATTTAGCAACAAATAGAGAGAAAAAACGACTAACAGAAAAAGACATGGCTGTTACGCTGTTACTGGCATATTGTTGATTCATTGATGCTTTAAAGGAGATTCTTCCTTCCCTTTTTCCTTCCTGATCTGTGATAAACTCTCTCTTTTACGAATAAACTCTATCTGGCCTCTGCTGACAGACACCTGTGCCAATAAACAAGTTTGTTATCAGAAATACAAATCTCCACGTGTGCAAAATGTCAACTTCATCGCAGAGTGTGCCACAAAATCAAAAACCAAGCGCTCAATTATAATGGATAGTTTCCATAGTTACCAGGAGAATAGGAAAAGAGTGAGTCAAAGCTTCCAATTTAAACATGGCTTTTTACGTCATGTTTTTCATTGCTCTTATAGGAACGGACGTTATGTAACACAAGACTGTTAATAAAATGGAAGTTCAGGGACAATATCGCCACATGAGCTCTATGTCATTCTTGCCTTGATTGGATGTAATACCTCAGACTGTTGCGTGACATTACTGAGATATTTGGCAGCAGTTTTGTTGCGACTGAACAGTGAGAGTCTGAAAAGTTGCTTCAACTGTGCCACACTGTAGAAAGAGAAGGCTCTTCCTCCAAAATGATCAAATAGCACAATCATAATCACGGTTATTGTTACGCAGATATAAGCACAGTTACGAACACAGACATAATTGTTTCCTAAACTGCAGTTAATCACGACATCAAAATGGCTTCAAAGAGGCATTGTTTATTTTATTTTTGTATTACAAGGCAAGAGATATGACTGTGTTATATCTACATAAACTGAGGCATCATTGTTTTTGCTATTACAAGGGGTATTACTTAATCTTTTCTGGTTAACCCTTACAATCCTCCTTTAAAGTACTAGGTGAGTTGAACATATATTACATTGGGCTTATTGTTAATATAATTAGGGCGGCTATTGTTAGAGCTATGTCTTGCACATCATGACATGACATTGCCTTTGATTAATTTAATACAAAGATTTGGCTACCAAGCAAGCAAATCAGCCAGGACACAGCTAAAGGGCCCTTTACTTGACATGTGAAGATGCTTGAAGTACAAGTTAATAATCCCCATTTCTAAAGTCTGCCCTGTTCCATGTATCAATTTCATATGACATTGGTTGACCTTGTATGTTTGACATGGTTGATGGCCATTCTTTTGGATTTGGCTAATCTAAGTTGATTGCATTCCCTCTTCTTAAGGATGTCATTATTGTAGCTGTAGGTGTATCATTGCTGTGCTCAGTGTGTGCACCATACACTCCACTTGTATCCACGATGGCCAATGAGGGGCTTTGCAAAAGCAGTGTAACAATACCCTCTTGTGTTGACTAATGCAGCTGCAGTCTCAACATTATTTCTCAAACCTATTTGAGTAGCATTTTCATTTTCCCTATCTGGAGATGGACAAATGTATAACAGGAATTATTTTATTCTAAAGTTCACTGTTGTTAGGTTTCATTAAATACCTTATACTAGAAAATTCATTAAAGCATTTTTGATTGATGCAAATAAAATATGACTGAATTGAATGTCCTGCACCCAAAAATAGACTGTGTGTGCATGTGCGTGTGCGAGTGCGTGTGTGCATGTGATTGTACATACAACTGTTGAATCAAAATATTAGTAAATGTAAAAGCTTCAGAGTAATTTAATGTTACAAGAAACGTGACAACATGACAGTACGCCTACAGCATGATTAATGGGTTGAACAACTATATTCAGCATTTTTGGTGTGCAGAGCAAACAGTAAACCTTGTGACACTCAAAGTCCTTCCTTATGTTTGATCAGTGCCCAGGAATATTATCATATCCCTGTGATTGATTAATTATTTGATTAGTTTATTTGATAACCATTAAAATATACAAAGGCAAGCCCTGAATGAGGAGGGATATCCACATTTATCAAATTGTCAAGTATAACACAATACAACTTGAAAGCTTCTTTCCATTGTGATCCTTTACCTTCCGTTGTGGTCCTTTATCTTCCAGCAGTGAGTAATGAGTGAACAAAAAGGTATAAATATGTTTTATTGTCATTTCAGTAACATATTATTCTTTACTTGAATACACATTAATATTTTAATCATAGCTATACTGAAGCCATTGGTGTATAAGAGTGGTGTGTCCACATAATAGATGTAAATCAAAACTCAGTAAAAGCCCCATGAGAATAGCCCTGGGGAGTAACAGTAAACGCATGTCAAGCCTGATATACTGGGTGGTGCTGCTACCATTTGAAAATATGCCACCACACTTTACCCAGGACCTGATAGAGTGAAACCTTTTCACGCTGAAAGCAGAATTACAGTGGCCACTTAGCAAATCAAATGCCTCACTACGGTATTTTAATGCTGATTGATCAAAGTTGTTTAAGTGCAAATGCAAATTGCCATTGAAGGAACATCAAGTTAAACAATGCATTCCAAACGTGATAAAGAGCATCAGGGAATTAAGAATACTGTACATCACTTACGTACGTGCTATGAAAACAAGGCCTGCTTTATATACACAGTATACAGACGAACACAAACAGATGTTTACTTCCAGGAGCAGTGAAGTAATCAAGTCTTATTTTTGAGGTTGAAAGTGAAACTTGCCCTAATGACCCGGCCGCTGATTCATATAATGGACCTTTTTCCAAGTGGCAGCGTACTGTGTCCAGTTATCGGTGATGGAAAGTGTCAGACACATGCCCTTATCAGTTCTCCGTCCAACAAATATTTGATAGACAGCTGGGCTGGAAAAGTGATAAGGAGATGTGCTCAACAACATTATAACCTACAACAACATTTTGTAATTAAGCAACGGCAACTCAAAACATAATCTGACATTAGCAAAGAGCCACATATAAAATGTCTCACTTGGTCTTCATATCATCATCACAAAAGGGTCGTCCAAAAAGTTCACGCAAGTCCCCGGGCCACAATTTAGAGTAAAAGCTGCAAGTACGTAGAGACAAACTTCTCACCAGAACTGTATCACTTCATTATGCCAGAACCCAAATGTTCTCTAGCTGCAGTCTTTGTCTTGGTCTTTACCCGGTCATGTTAACACAACCAAGTATCCATTTAGCGCTCATCTACATCCAGAACAGTAACTTTGAGGACCCACCCCATGGTGAGTTTTATTTCACTCTAGCCCCACCTCGTTCCTGGTGGTATCTTGTCTCTTACTGGTTCAAAGTGAGCACTGAAATTATCTTTACACTCATTGACCTATGCTTTGTCAGTGTTGGCCAATGCTGTACGAGGGGATTGCCCTTGTCCCATGCAGGAATAACTAAAACACGTGTGGTTCAGTTTTGTATTTCAGCACACACATACCTGTCAGCTTTCTTTCTCTAAAAAAAAGCATGCTGTTTGATATTTGAAGTATAATATTTTTGGCTTTATATAAATGTACTTTGTAATCTGAAATAAATTGTGTTGACAAATCATCAATACTGGACACTTGCAGCAACGGAGATGGAAATGTGAATATTTCTTGGGAGATAATGCAGTAGGAGATCGAGTGACGTATTATTCAGAAGGATAGTTAAATCCCAACTTGTCAATATCGATATCCTACTTCGTCAAGATCATATTTTTCTCTCCTAGTTAATATTTCTAATGATTAGCGCTTCTTTTGCTGCCAGACAAAAAGCATTTAAAAGTTACTGGATAAAAGCTGCACAGTAGAATCAGTGAGCGAACTTGATGCTCCAATCCAAAATGCTATTTATCCACTTTGTGGGGAGAAAATTCGAATGACCTGAAGTTCATCATTCATTATCTCAAAATTAGACAATTTAGCATCTTATCTGTAGCTATACCATTTTGCCACCCAAGGACCTCGGTTACTTTTGAAAATAATCACGAGTTCATTTTGAAACAATAAGTGTCACTGTTCTTTGAAAAGGCAGCTATTTCATTTTGTAAATGAACTCTTCAAAAGCTTGCTCATTCTCATTCATTGCAGCACAGTCTACTACATGAGAATCAAATAGGATAAAGGAACAAATGCGATCCAACCCAGTGACATGCTCTGACCCCTTCTGCCTATAGTCCGCTGATCAGTGCCTGTTATCTAGCCACTCCTGGGCAGAGGAAGGACGGCAGACCCTGTATGCTTTTAGTGGCGGTTATCTCTGCGCTATAGTTCTTTCCCCTCGGTGTGAAAAGTCTGGCGCAAAATAAACACGGCCGGCTCTCTTTTTGATCCAGTTCCGGATTCCTTCTCCACACCAGCCGCCAGCAGCAGTCACACGGATGAGGGGAGATCTGCTGAGCATCTCCTCTGCAGTGCTCTGCTCTCCTCTGGGATTAGCCGCATTGCATTCCCACCGTCAGCAACACCGGGGCCTTCATCCACACATCAGTGTAGGGGTGGGGGTTTTCTATGCAAACAC
>OMOT01027317.1:0-13563 GCA_900312575.1 Acanthochaenus luetkenii | reverse complement strand
ATAACCTCCGTTAAACTAGCTCACTTTTCACAATAAAAGTCTCCACGAGGCGCACACAGCCCAGGATGGTAAAGTTTCACTAAACAACAATGTTAAAGTTACAATGTGCAACTTTTTGCCATTAGAATAAATAGGAGGTGTTATACATCATCAGTCTTTGACCGTCTGTGACCCTGTGTGTTCATGCATGACTCCCCCCTGAAATGATGTTGGGATGTGCGCACACCATTTGCTGTGGGTGTGTCGTATGGGCGTGGCCAGGGGTGAGCTGGCTGTGCCTATCAGGGTGAGGCTAGCAGCCACAGAGCAGGGAACCAACGACACCAATGGAGGAAAGACAGTGAGAAGAGAAAGAACGGCGACGCTCAACGTTAAAACAATTTCAGCTGTTCTCAGCCCGGAAGATCTCAGTCAGGCTGTTGACGTGGTTTACAATCAGCAAGTCACCTTCAAAGATAAGAAGGACAAACGTCAACAAGACACTGATTCAAAAATGTATTTATAAGTCATCCGTCTATATAACAGGGAGGACACCGGACACACTGGAGACGGAGAAAAACTAAACAATGGCGCACATATGATACGTTTACACAACTATACACGATTAACTGATCAGTGACGTAGTGGCAAGTAAAAACGCACCACCAGTTACTGATCACCATGAGGCGAGCAACCACCAATATACACAAACATCGATTATGTATTTTTAGAACAGCGTTAATTTAAACTTTGGATTTTCTCGTTGGTTTTTGTTCTGTTTTGAAATCCCGAAACTTTTTTTTTGTGGTCAGCGACTATAGTTGTGGGATCTTATTTTCTAAGGCAGAATCACTCAAGCGGAAGTGGTATTTATGGTAACTCCCGCTGACTTGACGCAGCTCGTTGCTCGGTGGGATGGCCGGGGGCCAGATTACGGCGATAAGGACTTCCATAGAAGGAGGACGTTAAAAGTGACACCAGTTGGCCCGGTCGCCTCACGGTCCCGGAACAAACAGTCTCAACAGGGAAACAACGACAGTTTCATTTGCGAAGGAGCAAGAATCTGCCCCGTTCCAGCGGAAAGTGTCAAAAGGCACGTTAGACCGATCCTCCGTCCTGAGCTGCCCGGGTACCGGCGCTTTCCGTTATAACGAACCGCACAAGCGGCCTCGTGTGTCTCATGTCGCATAACTCAGTTTGAGACGCGGCGCAGCGACCAGGCAGGCTGTGGTTGTGCAGTAGAAGTCTTCCCTCTACTGGCAGAACTGTGAAACTGCAGGTGGGTCACGTCACTCGCACCCGAGTCAAGACAGCTACAATAGCAACGTTAGCACTTTTTGCAAAATAAAACCCTGTTTGACCAACGTGTTCCAATGTTTGTTGTTTTGAGTGACGCAAACTACAAAAGTGAAAATAAATAAGGGATTGAAGAAGGAATCTGTAGTCAATGAAAATACAATTACTGTTAGTTTTTTTATTTCTCTTCCCAAAATGTCACAGTTGGTAGATATGCAAGATGCCATAAACACAGGGCTGCCAGAAATATGAAATTCTCAAACATCAAGTTTATACCAGACAACTTGGAAGGCTAAAGTAGATATTGGGAAGCCCTGTTGTTGAAGCAACACTACTCAGAACCCCTTGACTATATGATTGTTTTTCATCTTGTTGTGTGTGGCCAGAATTCAGCAGTGCACAAACATAAACAGTCATATTCCGCTGCAAGGACTCATTGGGCTTGTGCTGTCTATATCAAAGTCAAAGTGTTTTTTATCTATCAAGTGCACAGTATAACACAAGGTCATTCTGAGCAGTGACATTCTTAGGACACGGCCAGCAACAACTACATAGTGGGCATAAACAAATAATAATAAAAAATAATAGTTAAAAGGATCCCAAATAAGGGCAAAAGTAGCAAAAAATATACATACCAGTCAAACATTAGCATCCTGGAGGGCCTTGCGGTCAGTAATGCAGCCAGTGAGAAAGCTCTCAGTGGTGCACCTGTAGACGTTGGTGAGAGGTTTGACAGACATGCCAAACTCTCTCCTTCCTTGGTGTCGCTCAGGCCCAAAACATGGACACCACCCAGTCCCCAAATGACTTGAAGTCATGACTGAATGGAAATAGAGATCCAATAAGAATACACAAAAGAGAAGAGAACTTTACAGTACTGCAGTATGACTTGTATTGCCAACTTATATATACCGGTAAGTGCCAAGTGCATTTTCCATAGATTGCAAGTAGAGACTGCTGATGACATGTCAAAATCAAAAATACAATTACACACACAGTTTGCATTCACTTTGTGCAGGATACGTTCTACCAAGTACAAATATCGACTGATTAACTGTTCATTGATGTGGCTGGACATGATGATCACCAGGTCACCGGGAGCGCTGCCGTGCCAACACACACACACACACACACACAAAACATCACAATTATTAGTTATATATTAGTGTGTGTGTGTGTGTGTGTGTGTGTGTGTGTGTGTGTGTGTGTATTGGACCGCAGCGCTCCCGGTGAACTGAAGCTGTGTGAAGCTCAACAGTGAAGTAAGAGATGACATTTTGAAAACAATCAATTGTCATGATGGAAAAAACAAGGAAAATTAGGCCCAGGTTAAAAATAACCGGAATGATCCTTAATTATGTTGATGCGACGTCATGATGTGTAGGGTAGCCAATGCCACCCCATCCACCCCTTTGGCTCCGCCCCTGGACTGACTTGATGAAGCCTTTATGAACAATAGAGAAAATGAAAGTGAGGTTGTATCTTTTTCTTGCATTGGTTTATATGGCTGTTAATATACGCTGTGAAAGGGACATTTCACATCTAGAGGTTCACTCCATATTTATTGTGATAAGTCCACTAAGTATTTTCCATGCACGTTTTATTGTTCTTCACACCCTAATAATTATTATTTTCTTCCCAGGAGTGATACACTTTACAGTCTTGTTTTGAAGGGCAGCTTGCTGCTCTCCAGTGCAGGACCAGGCAGTTTGCTTGCTTTAGTCGATGGTTGGTTGTCTTCCACCTACTGGCAGCACTGTGGAACTTGGGACAAATTACTGTACTATCTATCTCTGCAGAAATGAATCACAGGACTGGAGGAGGAAGAGAACGCAGCCGTGCAGAGACCTTTGACGGCCAGATGCCACACCAGACTACAATAACTGCTGTGGACACCCGTGTGCCATAAAGTCATAATCATATATATTCTCATGTACTGTATATTAGATAACCGTTAGGCCTACGGAAAGTCGACAGAGCTCTATGCTCTTTTACAGCTCCACCCTGCTTCACGTTCGTACAGTTAATAAACTATTTATATAGCACTTATCTAAAATGCTGAGTTTACGAAGTGCTTTACAGGAAGGCACGGAAACAAGAATGTTAGAATAAATAAGGCAGAGATAAAAATGGGTAAAAATGGGCAGAGAGTCTGCAGGTTTCAATTACAACCAAACACCTTCAACCAGAGAGGAGGAGCTAATCGGGGAAATCACCTGCTGGAGTGTTTGGTTGGAGTGAAAGCCCACAGCCTCTCGGCCTCCATGGCACGTGGTTCCTATGCCTGGACCTGAGCATCACATTTACAGCAGCAGCTCTCTGTGTGCCAGATCTCTGAATATATCCATGTCCTCACTGTGCTTAAAGGATAAGTTCGCTATTTTGGACCTCGGACCCTACTTGCGGACTTTCTACCAAGCCACAGAGACCGTCGTTTCACTGATCGGTTCAGTATTGAGCTTTCTACTGTTTTCCTGCAGACTCTCACTGGGCTACAATAGAAGTCAATTGGGCAATTGTAAATGCTTTGGAAAAACTACGATGAATGTGCTTTCCAGAGACGGGAGGCTCAGGGTGTATTCTTACAGGTCTCAGTATGCTCTCTATTGCATTCACATGTTATTTTTGTTGGAAAATCAAACCCGCAAGACAAACCAGCTTAAGCAGTTTAACAAGCTAATTTAACAAACGTCATCATGCAAATGTTCATTATGATAGTTAGTCTGGCTAACTAAAAACATGTAATAAAGGTGCATGTGTATTTTAGTGTTTTCATGCTGTTGGCTGACAAAGATTTGTATTTTTTTGTATTCTCGCCTGAACAGACATACCCAAAATAAAAGAAGAATAACTCTACATCTGTCAGGTCAATCTGATCTTGACCTCTATAGACACAAACTTAAATAATCTATTCCCAGTGACAGTAACATTCTGACTGTTGTCAGAGTTTCATCTTTGCCTAACATGTCTCCTAAATTAGGCAGTGGATAACACCATGACAGCAATGATCCAATGCACAGAGATGCCACTGAATCTATTCAGCAGGTCCTTTACTACCACTGTATCAAAGTAGATATAAATATATCAAAGCACATAGATTCTACAAAGGTTTTAGTGATAATAGGACCAGGCGGACTCTCCATTTTGGCAAAAGTACTCAAGTGTGCCAAATAGGTTTTTACCTCTTGGAAGGGAATCTGGCTGCAAAGTATTACTCATGTCCACTATACAATGCCATTTCTTCAACATTGTAAACGTAAAAAAACCACACAAAAGAATACAAAAGTTTAATAAATATTTTCTAAAGCAGTCAAAGGCCCTTGTGTTTACGCAGGACTACAACTCCCACAAACTTTTGCCAAAAATACCATCATTTCTCATTGGAAAGCTCACAAGGTGTATAATTATTGGGGAGAGCCTGGAGCGCGTGGAAGCCGGCGAATTAATTGACGGTCTGTCATCTGTAGTACTACCAAACGGCCAATAGATGGCAATAAAAGACAGTGTATTGTAATGGAGACATAGGACCATGCTATCTACAGCTCTCTACAAAACAAGCCTCATGGCTTGCATCTTGGTCGGAGAAGCATGTGGATAGACTAGAAATGACAACGAAAGCGTAAGTAAACAATATTAGTTCCTTTTGATGACAATTGCTTTGGGAATTGATGAAATAATGAGACACAAACACAAAATGTTTATGTCCACCCCACCACCCACCCCTCTCCAACCAGTGCATCCTGGCCCAGTCATGCTTTAGACCGGAAGGCTGTGTGAACACTGCCAAAGGCTTCAGCTGTGAGCCTTGTCCTGCTGGCTACTCTGGACCTCAACTCAGCGGGGTCGGTGTCGACTTTGCCAAGAGCCACCATCAGGTAGGATGAAGCGGTAACACATTATACACATAAATACCGCCAAGACTACCTATAGTTAAATCATTTCTCGCATGCATTTTTTCAATCCCAATTTCACCAGGTCAATTGAGTAGGAAGACATTATTTACAATATGACTGAAGGAGCAGTTGCAGGATTTCACTTCCAAGCTGCCAAACTGCCCATTACAACTATACTCCTGTACTGAGCAGTTGGGGGTTCAGTGCCTTGCTCAAGGGCACCTTGACAGTAGTTATTCAGGGAAGGGAGAGTGTTTCTCATTTACTTTGTCCATCTAGGTTTTACTGGGAATTCAAACTTGCAACTTTTCAGTCGCATGCTTACACTTTCCACTAAGGGGACATGAAGTATCATCATTTATAATGCATTAATAATTGTGAATGTACTTTCTTCCCACACTCTCCTCAATCCATATTTGCTTGTGCGTGTAGGTGTGATGTATAACTTGTATAGATATTACAGGACAGCACACTAAACCTGCAGACATCAACCATGGTAACCAAAAACATGAGCCTTTAACAGTGAGTCAGTAAAGGCAGTTGGTACCTACCTGGACTATGGATGAAGAGAATAGAGGAGGATGATGATAGGGTGATCAGGAATTGGAAAATACTACTGGAAAATATGCTACTATGGAGCTGCCTTGGTGGACTGGCTTGATTGACCCCCTAGGTATTAGTATCTTAATTTACTTAATGAATTAATACCATTCATTACTATTTTATAGTAGTTATTAGCGACTGCTTGCTAATGACTGTCAAAGTATGACTCACTGATATATTCATGTTGTAAGATCATAGATTCCTGATAGTTCATACATTAAATCGTGCATTATGGGCCTGAAAGTACGTTTTGACAGCCAGAAATCTCAGCACCTGGCCAAATAATCTCTGAGTGATTGCCATTGATCAACGACCCTATCAACCCCCACAGATGTAGTATGGGCATTTGTGTGTATTAAAACCGTACTTCTTGCCCCTTTAATTCATTATAATTCATGTCCCCTTAGTGGAAGGTGTTGCCCCTCTACCTGCTTACCGCCACACTGAGCTGTTGTGTTGTTGATCTATGCAGGAGTGTCAGGATGTAGATGAATGTGTGGAGCTTTCCCATGCCTGCGTTCCCAACTCTGTCTGCATCAACACAGAGGTGAGTTCAAACCACATCAGCGAGTTATACAGTATCACCTGGTAGCTTCTCTTTTACCGTCACCTAGCCGCAATTCACGGCTGTTATTTTAGACTTTTCACTATTCATCAACCAGCCTAGGAATTCTTTGGATATAGATTTTTGGAATCTTGAACGTTCTGTATCCCCCCAACACACACACACACACACACACAGGGTTCCTTCAGGTGTGGTGAGTGTAAGGAGCTGTTTGAGGGAAACCAGACCACTGGCTGTTTCCTGCGTCGATCTTGTGCCTCGTTGGGTTACAACCCATGTGACGTCAACGCCCACTGTGTGATGCAGCGCAGCGGCGACGTTTCCTGCCAGGTCAGACTCTTGTCTCATATATCTCCTGTCTAACACACGATCCACTCACAGTGCCTTCATCTGCTCTTAGGGGATGCATGTAGCAGGATGACTTGATGCGGTAGCTGCTTTTGATTAAGGAATGTTAACTGTACTGATCACGTTTCTTGGATTTACTGAAACTACCTGGTGCAGAAACATAGCAGACTGAGGCACCACAGGGGAATAGGAAAAACATTCCTTGTATCAGTATGAAATTTGATATGTTGAGTGTGGACACAAATACAACCACTTTTTGTACAATGATATTTATTTATTTTGCTAAATAACATATTCACATGTGCTAATATTTCATAAATATGCACAAATGTGTAGAATTTCTAAGGGACTACAGCAACTTTTTTGGAAATCATTGCCCTGTTGGTCAGTTATTTTTCTGCAAGGACTGGCAGAAAAAACACCAACTCTGTATTACTAAAAGGTCTATCTTCATAAATTAGACAATGCTAGTTGCCTACAAGCACTTAACATACTGTATGATAACACGTTAGCATGTGCACGGGACAGATATCTACCAGAGACACACAGATTATTTTGGTGGTACTCCGATCGTTCCATGTAAAATATACATTGACCAACGAGCCGATTTCCCTAAAAGTCGGTGTAGTCCTTCAACACACTGATACTCCCTGTCTCTTACTGTGTCTCGTAGTGTAATGTTGGCTGGGCAGGTAACGGGAATACCTGTGGTCCAGACTCGGACATCGACGGCTACCCTGACTCAGCTCTGCCCTGCATAGACAACGACATCCACTGCCAAGCTGTAAGCCTCCAGTAACCAACCCAGTACACACACCAATAATTAACGTATCCTATTTGTGCCTCTGGGTGCTTAAAGCTGGGGTACGCAACTTTGTAGAAATAAGTATAGAACAGAAACCTCCGTAAGTTTGACTGGAGAGAGAGCGGCATCTCGGGCACACTTGATAAACCTTTTACACAGAAACACAGCTCTGTCAGCTCAGTCTAGTAGTTGCTGGAATATTTGCTGGCAAAAAATGTTTGGTCACACAGATTATCCACCACATTTGCAAAGCCGTAACTACCTAGCACCGGTTGACTGACTGACCTGAATGTGGCTCCTTCCTGGTGAACACGTCTTGTGCTGTGGGGAAAATAACTCACTTCCTTACACAACACACCTTGCCTTAAAAAGCTGCTAACCCTGAAATAATGTAATTAGTCTGGGTTTCAATTATTGTCCCATGATGGTCTAAATGCTGTTTCAGAGGCTTTTCCATCCTGACTGGAATACAATTGGGGGAAACACTGAACACTATGTTTTTAGCATGAAAATTTAAGATACTGGATATCGGCACGAAATATCGGCTATCGGCATGTTCAAAACAAAAATCTCATTATCGCTATCTGCCTTCAAATATCCAGAGTGTCTCGTGTTCCCCTGTTGCCCAAGTCTAATCCTGTTACTTTAATAATAATGTAATAGCCATTGTATTTTGACTATGGACTACAATTTGTTTCTGGACAGGACAACTGTGTGAACACGCCTAACTCGGGACAGGAGGATGCTGATGGGGATGGTATTGGTGACCGGTGTGATGAAGATGCTGATGGAGATGGCATCAAAAACATTGAGGTGAGTTAAAGGGCCATCAGGTAATCTATGGCCTTTATCGCCCTCTACCGGTGGCCAGTGGGAATTGCAACAACACTGATTGCACTCCTACACAAATCCCTGGCATTTTTTCTCCATCATGTAAAGTAAGTTTATTTGTTTCATTTTGATGCAGCTATAAAATTAGATATTGGTATTGATGGATTCTTTACATTCAGTGATATTGAGGCAGAGTTGAGGTAAGTGCCATGATTTGTGTAGTTTCACCAAAAGGTGTGAATGGGATCGGCAGCATTTTAGCTTTTAATTTCTTCTGTTGTATTACATCACTGCACTTCCAGTTGGTCACAGTAAGTTTGACCCTCATGTCCACTTGGATTAATACAGAACAGGGTTAATACAATATGACAAACCTGTTGGACTTAATATCCTGCTCTTTTTTCTGATACTGCTCATTTATAGTTTCACAACTTGCATCAACTATGTTCAATTGGAAATATTTTTTACCATACTTTTTATTTCATACATTTTCTGGTCGTTAAATTGGTCTGAAATTAAATTCCAGGTAGCATTAAATCGGTCTCAAAAAGTCTTACATGTGGCTTAATGAACCCTGCAGATACCCTGTTGTGGATTGTCTACTGAAGCTACTAAATACCTCTGCTCGTTCTATCTTGTGTTGGTCCTGTTGTTTCTCTGCAGGATAACTGTCATCTTGTCCCCAACAAAGACCAGCAGAACTCTGACACCGACTCATATGGCGATGCTTGTGATAACTGTCCCAACGTCCCCAATAGCAGCCAGAGGGACACAGATGGCAATGGCATCGGAGACACTTGTGACAACGACATCGATGGAGACGGTATGACTGTCCACCTCCAGTCAATCTAGAGGCTTTCTCTGTTTCAGTCTTGCCACCTCTGACCTTATATCCTTATTAGTGCCATGTGGAGTTCAGTAGATGGATTTGAGAATAAATTAAGCCAGTAGCACGGTGAGAGTGACACTATTTTATCACATGTTACATATTGGGACTGAGGGCACGTTCACACCAAGCATGTTCATTAGGTTTAAACTTGTTTCCTCCTTTAGTTCAGTTTGTTTGTCCAGGTGAGAACAATGCCACTCAAACTCTGGTTGCACCAAGAGAGGGACACCTTAAAATGCAAGTCCTCTTCCAAGAGAACTGCAGTGCGGTTGATTAGGATTGATGCTGTAATCTGAGCCAACTACAGGAAACAACCCCCAACACACAAGGGATTATGGGTATAAGGAGACAGATGTTGACATCTGATAGCCAGCAGTTCCTCATGCTTAGAAAGCCTAACATAACAAAATGAAGTCTGGACTGATGCTCACATTCAGCTATTTCTTCATGTGTGTATTCATGTGTGTATTCATGTGTGTATTCATGCATTTATTCATATGTGTATTCATGTGTGTCCTAAAACCATCATGCTTAACTGAAGTTACAGGGACTGGTTCAGACCAAATAAAACCAACTGTAGGTGTGATCACACCATTTAAGGCCATTGTTTAGTTCTAATCTATATATGACTATTCCTATCCCCACAGGTATTCCTAATGTGCTGGACAACTGTCCTAAAGTCCCCAACCCCATGCAGACGGACCGGGATGAGGACAGAGTTGGGGACGCCTGTGATAGCTGCCCTGATGTCAATGACCCCATGCAGGTCAGACTGGTAACAGGCCAGTGGTCTAGTGAAATCACTTAGGTTTACCTCATGGGGTCTTATCCACGTTTGCTATTAACCACAGCTGTAATGTGTTGATTGAGATATGTCATGTATAATATTAGCTTCATTTCTTTAATTGATCTCTGCAGTCGGACATGGACAACGACCTGGTTGGCGATTTGTGTGACACCAATGAGGATATGTAAGTAATGGCCATGGTATAGATAACCCTCATGTCATGTCTCGGAACATTTTAGATTACTGTAGATGAAATGAGATTCAGTTCACCCCTAATTGAAAATTAATATACTCACCCCCATGTCCGTCAAAACTCCATTGAAGTTTGTAGGACCACCAAACACACAGTGAGTTAGCCCCTGTAGTTCCACCTCAGCCAAACTATTGAGGTAAAAAACAAAACATAAAATTTCAAATTTCTCCAAACCGTTCATGCAGCACAATCCAAGTGTTTTGTAGCCCAACAACAACTTCCAGTAGCCCAATATTTACCTCACAATAGTTTCTTCACTGACATTGCTTTGTCCTAGAATACACCAACAGTCACCCTACAGTACGGAACGGAAGTCGGAAGACTTGAGTACAACCTGCCAGCTGATAGCTGAAGTTTTGGGGGCGATGCACGCTAGCACTGTAACAAGCGCAGACTTCCGCCAGAGTGTTGTAGGGCGCACATGCGACTGCAACAACTACTATTGAGATGCCCTTGAGCAAGGCACTAAACGCCCAACCGCTTCAGTGGAGCTGCTCAGTGGCCAACAGTAGAAGACCGTGGCCGTACTGGGCAGTTCCCACACTAAATGGGTGGAACTGTATGAATTTGAAGCAGGAAGTTGCTGGAAAAGAGCATGGAGCTCTATCAACCTTCCCTGGATACATAAAGATTTGTTCATCAAACCTGCTATTATGCTGTTTGTGAGATCTATCTTTGTATCTGAGGTTGATTCATGCTGACTCATATCCGAATGTTCATTAATACTGATGAATATTAAAGCACTGTCTATTTCAGGGATGGGGACGGCCATCAGGACAGCAGAGACAATTGTCCTGCTGTTCCCAACAGCTCTCAGCTGGACTCGGACAACGATGGTGTTGGAGATGACTGCGACGATGACGATGACAACGATGGTATCCCTGATGTGCGACCTCCTGGACCTGACAACTGCCGACTTATCGCTAACCCCGGCCAGACAGACACTGATGGTATGAATGTCATCGTGGGAGTTGGTGGGAGGTTATATTTTCGCCGCCATCTGTTTGTCTGTGATTCTGTGAGTCTGTCTGCCCGCCTGTCTGTCTGTTTGCAGGATATCTCACAAAGTTATTAATGGATTTGCATTAACCTTTGTAGAAACGTAGGTCATGGGCCAACTTAGAACTGATTAACTTTTCACGGCCACTATATGTCAGCAGGGGTTGCTGAATGGTAGTGAGTAGTATCATGGTGACGGCTCCATCAAAGTTCCAATAAAGCCCTTAGTTTTCCCACAATGCAGTTTTAGGGAGCTGGGAGTTACTGCGAATACTGCCTCGCTGATGACGTTGCCTCTTCGCTGCCGCAGGTCACGTAACCCTTCAGAATAATGGTTCCATGGCAATATACCAAAACATGTCAGAGAGACGGCTAGGCACAATACTTCGCGGTTTAAGAAGCGACTTCTGGAAATTTTTCTCAAGTCTCTAAATCAGGGATTGGCAACCATGTGCCACGGAGCGCCGAGAGGCTGTAGGTTTTCATTCCAACCAAACACTACAGCAGGGGATTTCACTGATTAACACACCTTCAACCAGAGAGGGGGAGCTAATCGGTGAAATCACCTGATATAGTCTTTGGTTGGAATGAAAACCTGCAGCCTCTCGGCCCTCCATGGCACGTGGTTACCCATCCCTGCAATGGCTGAAGACAAGGAAGAATTAGCCTCGTGCATAAATCATATCCCGCCGTGATTTCCTGTATTCTACTTTCATACGGCCATATACTTCCAAAGTACTGAAATAAACATTTTATATGGGGAAACTGTATAAGTTGGATGGCTTCCATGGCAGAGATCTGCGTTCTGCTGAACGCATTTTGTAATTAATAAAGCATTGTCAGGCTCATGGTTTCAATGCAAACAATTTTAGCAAATTATAAATCACCACTCAGTAACTGAACATATTGTTCCTTATCCCTTGTTCACACTGCAAGCAGCTTGGTTGATGGGTCACTATTCTGACAATTGTGGGCAGTGCGAGAGGCTCTGATTGCATCCATGTAGTGGCAACTACAAAGTTTTGAACAGGCAAATCCTAAATTATTCACTGCTTTTTTGGTATTGCCTTTCATAAAATTATCATTTTGATGAGTAGCTAGCTAGTGCTAATTAAGTGGAATTAATCAAACAGAAACAGAAAAGACTTCAGAGCTTACCATCGACCCCATGGATGGATGCAACCGTTCTCCAAGCATCGTTTTTGAGACCTTTGTGCATATAGTCATTGAAATGTTGTACAGAACTGGGAAGCTTTGAATGGATTTAATCTTCTTTTTTTTCTTGCCAGGCAGAACAATTGTTCATGAAACAAAATCACATTGGTAGGGAAACAATGAAGCGTGGAAATCAGATGGCTGCTACCCATGAAAAGTTCAGCCGTGGCCGACTATTCTCGGCCAACAAGCTTAACCGTCCACATATTGGCCGAATTTCCCTGGTCGCTCAGCTCTATAGGAAATGAATGGATTTCCAATGATTTCCAGTATTTTCTGTATTGAACGTTCTATTGCACGTGTTGTACCACTCCGATTGTTGTTTTTGTTTCTATTTCTTCTTGATCCAACCAGGAAATGGTGTTGGTGATTTATGCGAGACAGATTTTGATGGTGACTTGGTGATGGACTCGATGGACGCCTGTCCAGAGAGTTCAGAGGTCACCATGACCGATTTCCGGTCCTTCCAAACGGTCATCTTGGATCCAGAGGGAGATGATCAAATCGACCCCAACTGGATAGTTCTCAATAAGGTAGCCATTTGAAAAAAATACCCATTCCCAAAATCTTAACCATGTTGGAGTTGGTCACCTCAGATTACTGATTGGATTGGATTAGATTAGAATGTGAAAAATGTCCACAGTTTCACCCTTTTACCCAATGCATGCTGGGATAGGCTCGAGACCCTTGTGACCCTGAAAAGGAATAAGCGGGTAAAAGAAAATAAATGGATGAATAGATTAGATGAAATATTAGGTAATCAAATTTACTGTTATGGTTTGTGTGAGATCTATCTTTGCGTCTGAGGTTGATTGCTATCTGAACGTTAATATTACAATATCCTACTTTTTTCAGGGCATGGAGATTGTCCAAACCATGAACAGTGACCCAGGTTTAGCTATAGGTAAGTGTAAGCCTTAATTTACATAACCTAGAGCAGGGGTGCTCACACTTTTTCAGCATGCGAGCTACTTATAAAATGACCAAGTCAAAATGATCTACCTACTACAAAAATGCAAAACATATATTTATTTATAAATATATTGAGAATTCTTTATATGTACAATGTACGTTGATGTACCTTGCACCCATATTGCACA
>OMOT01027316.1:0-17790 GCA_900312575.1 Acanthochaenus luetkenii | reverse complement strand
TCTCACACACACACACACACACACACCCCTCAGGAATTGACAGAGGCAGAGTGAACGCTTCTCTTTTCCTCTCAGCTGAGCTCCCCTCTGCCTAGTCACTCCAATTCCCCCTCTGCATTCCTCACATCGGTGCAGTGGGAGCACATACGCATGCACACTCGTGCACACAAATCTCCCTCTCTCTCCCTCTCTCCCTCCTTTACTTACTCACACCCACACCCCCACACACACCCCCCCACACACACACTGCTCTGATGGTGTGCTGGAGAGGGAGGGCTCTGGTTTCATTCAGGCAGCCAGCACAGCTGCTAGGTTAGAGTCTCATGTTTGCGTGCAGTGGCTGCTGGGCGCTTGACAACACAGATATCATCTTGGGTAAGTAGCTCAAAGCTAATGACGGAAAATCATCTTTTTATACCTGAACTCTGGGCTGGGGTCACAAAGACCAGTGAATCCAAGGTAGTGGGTTCATTGAGGCGTTGTTTTATCTTCTTTTCTTCTTTTTTTTATTGTCCAAATTCATATATTGTGACAATGTGTAAAGGGAAAATTGCTAAGCAATCATTACTCCTCTGTTTACGGCATAATTGTGCTTCTTTATGTAGTACCCATTTTACAGATTTTTATCTCAAGTGAAATTAAAAGGTTGGAGGCCACTTCAATGCAAACATTTATTAGCTGCTTAGTAGGCGCAAAGAGTAACCATAGAACACAGTGATAGGCTTCTTTACTACATGCAAGATAAGCAGCACATTTCAAGCTTAGCGCTCTTCCTCAGGGAGTACTGTCACGTTATTTGCTGTGAGCCTCTTGGAAGTCATTATCCACCACCCCCCCCACCCCCCACACACACACACTGTTTTGTAGTGGATGCATTTTTATCTAAAATGCTAAAGTTTGTGAAATATGACTGTTTGTTATTAGACCGGATTGATGAAATGGGCTGGTCAGCTGGAACTGACTTGTATTTTATTGATTTGCTCATATGTGGAGTAAGTGGTCAACAGTTTTCTCCAAAGAATGCATTCATAATCTGCGCTCTCCTTTCATGAGAAGGAATTAGAGGAGATTAGACGCTGCACAGAGGGATGCAGACCGCTCCTGATTGGGCGCAAGGGGGTCATTAGTGACGGGGATTGCCTTTCTGCCCAGTTCGTCCAAAGTTCTTATTCTCGTGTAGTGCCATGCCTTTGTTCCGTCCCATTAGCAGGGGTTTGACTTTAGTCTTTTTTATCCTTTCTTGGTTCCTTTCAGAGTTTAGCCCTTTTAATGAAGTGCACAGTGACATTTAGCTGAGATGAGAATTCCTTTTGTCCGTCAGGAAACTTGCTGAGAGGAAACTTGCTGAGAGGAAACAGCTGCGGCTTGCTGCCATATTGCTGCTGCTCTGTGGATTTGTGTCATTTCCTGTGGAGTTGGCCGGTATGAGTAGGAAAAGTCCAACTTCAGCAGTAGACCTCATTGTGTTTCTCTCTCAACAGAAAACCCAAAATGAAGACGCGAAGATAATGCAGTGGACAGTGGATTATCATTTGAACGGATTCAATTTGGGATGTGAAGACATAGACCGTATGAAATAAACTAGTTTTTGAGGAGATACGTGGGGTTGTAGAAACGGACGCAGATCTCTTCCTGGGCAGCAGAAGTGTGGACTGAGGTCCCTCATCCAATGGCCATGACGGAGACCAAGGTTCCCGTCAGCAGTAGCACCGGGGGCCTGACGTGGGCGCGGGTTTGTAAGGAGTGTGGCCAGCAGCACGAGGGCCAGGACAGCCACCTGTACGAGTACCAGGATGAAGTGGACGATGAGCTGGTGTGCCACATCTGTCTGCAGCCCTTGCTCAGGCCTATGGACACTCCCTGTGGCCACACTTATTGCTTTCATTGTCTGAGCAGCTTCTTGAAAGAGCAGGACTTCTGCCCTGTGGACCGCCAGCGGCTGCAGTTGCACCAGTGCCGTCCCTCCAGCTTGCTGGTCAGGAACCTGCTGGACAAGCTGACTGTGCTCTGCCCTCACAATACAGAGTGCCAGCAGCAGATGCAGCGCTGCGAACTGCAGCCTCACCTGCAGAACAGGTAAGACACTACTGGATGGGAAACGGGGGGAAATCAAACATGCTGATAGGCTGATGATAATGATATCAATAGTGGATTAACATATAAGGATGTTACAGCTCTATAATGGAAAACAATTATCCTTGTTATCCAAAGGCCCCAAACCAGCAGCCATACAGTCTTTGTTCAGTACAAGTAACGTGTTTGTTTGGTACTCGGTGAATGACTACCATCAGACTTGTTTGTTACTCTTCTATATGTCCACTTGAGGCATTTGTTTCCCCTCTTTGGAGCTGTACCACACGTTTCTGGTAGCTGTCTGATGCACATGTCCTCTTTAGTGATATCGTTTACCACATAAACTTGTACGTGTCCTGTCATTTTCATTCATGAGCTCGGGAGAACGTGCAGCTTGGTCTTCCTTTTTTTCATATGGCCGCTGTGGTGCTTATCATCTTAGTGGCCAGTGATGACGCAGTCAGTTGTGGGTAATGTGTTTGCTGTGATAGATGGTCCTGCTGCAGCCTCCCAGTGCAAACAATGAGGAGGCAAAGTTCAGGCATGAGGAACAAACACTGCACTGAACAAGCACTGACTGACTGACTTAATCAGACTCGACCTGTCTCGCCCCAGACACCCTGCAATGCAGTAAAATTGTCTGCTCATCTGCATAGTGCTTCTCCTCTAAATTCTGTGCACGAGTGCAGTCTCTCACTCTTTTTGTCTTCACAGAGACTCTTCACCTCCATTCTCTCCTCTCTTCATTTCTGTTGTCTGTCTATCCCCAGCCCTCCTGGGTAGCCTCAAAAAAGTTGAAGGACCTCCCATCTCGTTTTATCACAGAAACATCGATATGAATTCACCTATGTTGTTTCTAAAGGAACAAAATCACTGTTTGGTATTTATTATGGATTTTGGGTTCTTTCACATCAACCGTATCATTCTCTTCACTTGTTTTCCCCGTGTTCCTTCTCTTTCCTCAGATGTCCTGTGTTTAGAAGGCTCAGGGAGGAAGCCGAGAGGAGGAAGAGGCCGTCCTGGAATGAGTTAAAGGGACGTAAGGTCGATGGAGAGTCATCTGGTGATGCTAAGCATATGCCGACGCTGTCTCGAATTCCCGCCCGAGATCAGGCCGAGCCTGGGCTAATTAATCCCGCCTATGAGGAGAGTGAGGATGGTATGGAGTCATTTTATAATCCAAGCACCAACCCTCAAAAGCCCACCGTGTCATTTTTACAACAGCATCTTTTAACAGCTGGTAAATTGTCTGTAGATTACCAATTCCAACAAAAATAACTATGTTAAAATAGATTCTGACGAACATAATTTCTATATAATAATGGTAGATTTGTGTAATCACATTTTTGGATTGCCTTCTCAAAATGACTGTCTCGTTGATTATCGTCATCATGGATGTAACCCCACAAAATCTGTTCCCTGTGCACTATAGAAAATGGGAGTTTCTGAATTCCAGTATATGCGCAAGGCTTATTAGATGTCCAAGAATGCCTGTGCGAAATTTCAAAGAAATATTCAGTTTTTGCAGTCTTGTCATCCTCTTGTATCAAAAATGATACATTGGGTTTTAAGGGATGTAAACCAATGTACAAAAAGTATCTGTGACTTAAAAGTTGATTAGACATGTTTATTACTGTGTAGGAACACACAAACAATGAAGCGCTCATAATGTTAATAACGGAGCCTAACTATATGGGGGTCAGGGGGCTCTGACTGAGGCCGGAGCCGCGTCACAGTATTACATAGAGGGGAATGGGTAGCGGGGAATAGATAAGCCACGGGAGGGGGAGTGATAGTCAGAGAGTGGTGCAGAGCATTTTTTACACGCAACTTTTAAGGATATGAAAGTTACTTTACTAGTATATGTTTACTGAGGACTACCACTGTAAGCTGAAAGGACTATGACTTAATTTCCATGCAAGTAAAAAAGGGTCTGTGTTTTAGAGGGTTAAAACAGATTCAGTGAGTCAGTCTGAAAAGACTGTGGCACACCAAGTAACATTATTTTTTCCCTTCCAGATACACAGGCACAATAATTATGTAGAACCATCACTTCTTAGAGAGTGACTGCATTGTAAGTAGGAGAATGGTCATACAAATATCTGTGTTGGTCTTGGAAAAGAAAGTGCACGTAGTTGATTGATGTGCCTTGGTGGAAAGGAAGTGGATTCCCTGCTGGGGTGACGAGAGAAAACAAAAATCCCTCTTGAAGTGCCCGTCGCCTCCAGTGGGGAGAGTTGTTGTGATTTCAGCGTGATTGTGAGACAGTCACAGGTGAATCATCCGCCTAGACTTAGGAACATGTACTAACTCACAGATGTTTTAACTGGAAGTCTCGTTCAAAGAGTAGCCAGTGCCATGGAGCAAAGTCTGCTAAAATATAGTTGCCAGGCAACTGGTGATCACTGTTCTCAAAGAAGTTTGCATCGTCCATATACCATTGACGCCATCTGAAACAATACGTTGCCATCTGCTCTTAAACAGGCAGGGCTACGTGAAATACAAACAGGAAAAAACATGCTACCAGATGACACACTCATCCCCACACTTGTGGATTTATTGATTGTTGATGGACCAAATCTAAAGATCTTTTGTTTTTGTCATCAACGATAATGATGACAACCTGTTGTTCATATTTGTCTGTCTCTGCTGTCAACAGACAAGAATTAATGCCTTTCTAATGCTAGTGGGACTAAAGAGCCAATGAGAGCTGAGCACTGGAACTATCTGTTTTCTAAATAGGAAATACAACGGTATGTATTCCACACGGCCCTCTGTCCCCCTTCCCTCCAGACACCACCCCCCTGCGGTCCAGTCTGGTGGCCGAGGCCAACGTGGTGGAGCTGTTCAGAGAGGAGCCGGAGGACGAGCTGGGCCTGCGCATCGTGGGGGGGAAGGACACACCGCTGGGGAACATAGTCATCCAGGAGATTGTCCGGGACTCACTGGCGGCTCGCGATAGCAGGCTGGCCCCAGGGGACCATGTATTAGAGGTGAGAGAGAGAGAGAGAGACTCATCGTGCTAAGTGAGGAGGGCGTCGACATAAAAGTGCATAACCCGCATTGTATTCACCTATCCTGTGTTTTGACTGTGAATCAGCACGGGGAGTTAAAAGTAATTGTGTGCCTAGTTTGAAACGGTTCAGTTCAATGTATTTTGTCCATAAACACCTTCATCGTTTGCGTTCTCTGTAAACATGGCACTGGCTAGTAGGGACTGGGGAAGCAGATATTCAAGATAAACAAGTTTTAGCTTCATGACAACAGGCGTGGCTTAGCACTGCCGGGCATGAACGCCTCATGAAACACTGTTGACTGGTTGCTGTCACTGATTCACTCAACCCCTTTCTCTTCTAGAGGGTCAAGGTTCAAACCCAAAGCTGACTGGAATTTAATCTGGCCTGTCTATAAAAATGAGAATACCATTGTATCATTACCAGGTTCTACAAAGACCAGGTAAAAAGGTTCTGGTCTTTGTAGAACCAGGTAATGATACAATGGTATTGTCATTTTTATAGACATTTCCATGTTAAAAGGTCAGTATCATTCCCTTTATGAAAGGATATGTTATACATACTTATTTATTCAGTAACTTTGAGTATATCAGTGTTTTATTAATAGTGAACCATTGAGTTTTGTGAAACCAGATGTAAACAAGGCACTCTTCTGGTTCCCATAGAGCAGAATGGAGATATAGAGTATGACTTTAGAGGGGATTTTAATAAGGTGCGGTTTCGTCTCTTCGTACAATCTCTTTCTCCTTGGATTTCTGCCCTCTGGCTATCCTGGAATGTTGTGCCGCTGTAAACTGAGCTTATGGACTATTTCCCCCTCGGCACCCTCACAATGTCCTCTGAAACGCAGCTCTTCCTCTAAGCCAACCAATCCCAAACCTGGAAATGAAAGCAAAAACCACCCAGACAACTGGCTGCCTCAGGATCTGAAACATTAGCCTCCATGTTTTGGCTTTTGTGGAAAGCCAGTGGATGTAAAGAGATATGTTATAGACTCGTGAAGATTGCGTTCCTAATTTCTTGGAACTCGATCTCTCTCTTCCCCTTGAATCGATGCATTGATTTTTGTGAAGGCCTCTCAGATGAGTAAAGCAGACATCGATTTGACAGACTTTTATTTTTAATGGAGGAGGCTAACCTGCCTCAAGCACAACAAATTAATCTTGAGCCAAATAACAGATATTGCATTTAGCATTCAATTCCATATATAGTTTGACATGTTCTTGATTGCTGTGATGTAAGATCAAGAAAGTGCCCAATACGTGAGACGCCAGAAACAGAAATGGAGGGACAAGCTCTAATGAGATCCAGTTACACTACCACATAATCATCTAGAGGAGGAGGGGAAGATAATTATTTAATCTCACTTTCCTTCATCACATGTGGCTTTCCCACAGCTCTCTGGCGGCCTACATGCATCTGCATCTACGTTGTATAGTTGGTCTGACTAATGTTGACGAAAAATGTACTATTGTAAGTCGCTTTGGACAAAAGCGTCTGCTAAATGATGTAATGTAATGCATGTACTGTATATGTTCACTGCCAGCTGCATTGTTTGCGAGTATCGCTTTATCGTGTTGTTCTTGCTCTCTCCATGTCATGTTTCTAGGTGAATGATGTCAGTCTGGCTTCTGTCCCCCATTCCTGGGCCATCGCTGTGCTGCGGCGGCCTTGTTCCTTGCTCAGGCTCACCGTTCTGCAAGAGAAGGGCTTCAAATCAAGGGATCCACGGCCTGAGCATCACCCTCCCTCTTCTACCATTTCCACTGCCTCCCAGCCCTCTCACGGTCTCCATGGCAATCCTACCTCCAATCACAACCCTGGCACAGTCATCCAGGTGATGCTGGTGAAGAGTCAGCGCACCGAACCGCTAGGCATCAAACTAATCCGCAAATCGGACGAGAGTGGGGTTTTTATCCTGGACCTGCTGTCTGGGGGTCTGGCAGCCAAGGACGGCAAACTGAGGAACAATGACAAGGTGTTGGCCATCAACGGCCATGACCTGAGGCACGGTACTCCTGAGAGCGCCGCCCAGATCATACAGGTATGGCTCAGCAGCACAGCCATATGAATGAAGTTCCATTTTGTTGCTTAACCCCAAAACAATATGGATCAGTATTATATTGAAGGAGGGCTATATAAATAAAGATTGATTGATTGATATATATCTGTTATGTGATATTAAACGCTGTTTCTGTGATTGTGTGCATCTAGGCCAGTGAGGTGCGGGTGAACTTTGTGGTGATGAGGCCTGCAGAGACTCAGGAGGAAGGAGGAAGTGGTGGAGATGGACCGCAGGGCAGAGCGACCAGGAGGGTCCCTGAGCCACAGTACTTCAGGCGCCGTTCTACCTACATGAAGGTAATCTGGAAAACCCAACAGAACAACACAAATCAAGCGTCAAACAAACTTTTTTTTTCTCTTTGCGCTCGGTTGCAAATTCTAATTACGAGTGATTATATATATTTATATATATATATTGTCATCCTTGAATTACATTGATGCATTACGTGCGTTTTTAGGTAGATTTTAATAGCTACGGTTATACAGGATGTTATAACCCTGGCGTGTATGTTTACACAGCGTAACAGTAGTCGTGCCTTTGTCGATCACACTCGGCTATACCATACACTGTCAGTAGAGAGAGTAGCAACCCCCCAGAGAGCAGACGCCTGCTTCGGTGAGCAGAGATAAAAGCCCTTCTCTGGGGCCTCCCTCTGTCCTGATCAAAAGGTCTAGGGTGCTGCTCACTCCGCTGCTACGGGGCCACTGTCTTGTTTTTTTTGCAGTTTCTTTGGGTGGCAGAGGATCAAAGCTGGTGACAGTTAGCTTTCGCCTGCAGAGTAGAGCCTTTTAGACTTGCTAGTGGGGGGGGGGATGGGTTCCCTGCTGGGGGAGGAAGAGCCCCCACCTCCCCCGAGCATCCCTTCTGATGGTTTACAGACTCCAGAGAGCAACAAGGAAGCTGGTTCAAGCTGTCATTTTCCACACGTCTTTTCCACTACGAGAGCTTGCTGTTGATCCTCACACATTGCCTCCGCCTTTACCTCTCAGCTGCATCTCAAATGTTTCACATTTGTTTCTACGAGTGGTTTTGCAAGACGAATCAATTATGTCAAAGGATCCTGTAGAGGCTAAAGATAATGGACAATAGAAAACATTAATAAGATAAGATGGACATTTTATGATCCCTGTGGAGAAATTGGGCAAAATTGAGTAATAACAGGGTAGCGTTAACTATAAATACATTCATCTATCGATAGATTAATGTGTTTGTCATTGTATTGAATCCGTCTCATTCTTTGTTATCTAGGATCCTCCTGGTGGTTTTTCTAGCCAGGAAAAGACTGTGAGCCTGAAGAAGGAGCCTCGGCTTTCCCTGGGCATCACCATTGCCGGGGGAAGGGACTGCCGCAGCCGCCTGCCTGTGTACATCACAAGTGTCCAGCCTGTAGGCTGTCTGCACCGAGATGGCACCATCAAAACAGGTACAAAGTAGCATCTGGCGATCTGTGATTTAGGTTTTACAAAGTATCTTTGTAATGAATTGTCAGCTAATTGAGTCCACCGCTAATAGAAACCTATATGTCTCTTGTTCAACATGGAGATCCTCTGATCTAAAATCGTCCATGTTCACAATGTGGTCTGTGCTGCACTAGGTGACATTCTGCTGAGCATCAATGGTGTGGACCTGACCCAGCTGACCTACAGTGAGGCAGTGTCTGTGCTGAAGGCACAGACGGCTCAGGCCCAGGTGGCGCTACGTGTCATCCAGACAATCTCAGAGGACTCGGAGGAGGACAGCGAGGCTGCCAACAAGGACGAGCTGGACTCTGTAGAGAGCCCAGGAGAAGACGACCTAAACTGGACCCCCCTTTGGACCCTCTGGCTTGGTCTACCTAGGTACAACCTCCTTCAGCCTCTTCACTGCTGCTGAGACACCTCCAGTTTACTCAGTTATGGACTTTGCTGTGTTTCTGCCCTTGTCGTTTCAGTCACATGCACTGGTGTCGGGACATTGTCCTGCTAAAGACCAACAATGAGAGCTGGGGCTTCAGTATCGTCGGGGGCTATGAGGAGAGCCACGGCCAGCAGCCCTTCTTCATCAAAACCATTGTGCCTGGTACGCCCGCTCACTTTGACGGGCGCCTCAAGTAAGTTAACCACAACGTGATGTTACTACTTACTAGCTCACTCTTACTCACCGAACTGCACATTTACTGATGGCTTGTGGTTCTCTCCAGATGTGGTGATGAGATAGTGGCGGTGAACGGAGCCACCACGGTGGGAATGAACAACTCATCTCTCATCCCCATGCTCAAGCTGCAGAAGAATAAAGTCACACTGACTGTGGTGTCCTGGCCAGGGAGCCTGGTGTAGCAAAATACACACTTGCACATTCTTTCTCTTTTTCTCTCGCCCCCTTAGGTGTGTGCGTGCACACACACACACACACACACACACACACACACACACACACACACACACACATTGCCCTGCTCAGCTGCATTTTTCACTAGGCCACTTACTGTCCCTTCCGTACATAACTGTTTGGTGACATTCTTGTAAAGTCTATCAGCTCATTTATGTAACACAGAATATGTACTTACAGATCATCCTATCTAGAGTGGGACTGACTTTCACATGTATAATCTCAGTAGGTACCTACTTGTTGCAATGGCTGATGTACGCAAAGGACAGCTGATTGCATCACTCGATGAACAAATTGGGCTAAATCAGGGTGCACAACTGATGACAATCGGTGAACTACGTATTCTATGGGCAAACTGGAAGGATCATTACCCCTTCTTTTTTTCCCCATCCTGTCTTGGAAGCATTATGTATTTTTTGCTTACTTGTTGAATACTTTTATCATTTGGTAATCAGAACTTTTGATTCAAGTGATTTGCATAAACATCATCCAAAGATGAAATATAGTGTACACATTTACATAATCCTAATGAAGAAATGTGGATGACTTGGTATAATAAGAAAACAGACTGTTGACAGTGTAGATAGATGCCAAAGACGGATAAATCATCCTGTCTGTTTTACCACTACTCTGGTTTTATAAACGTTTATTGATGTAAAACATTTTAAAGACTGTGGTACAAAGTGCTTTACAAAATGCCAGAAAGATAAACGAGAAAAATGTCAGATATTAATTAAGTCACGGTTACGTAAGAATAAAACAGGCCCACTACAACCATAATGAAACGGGTAAAAGCGAATGATCTGAAATCCTGTGTGTAAACAAGTGATTTATAAAGTGATACTGGTTTTGCCAGCCTAAGATCCTCAGGTAGAGCTTTCGAAAGCATAGGAACCCGCAAGGCAAAGGGCCAGTTGTCTTTGGTCTGTTGGCTAGAACAGCCAGGAGGGCCCAGCCTGAGGACAGGATATATCTAGGGTCCAGACTTATCCATGCCTTAAAAGTAATCAGTAAAATCTTAAAATCACCACTAAAACTAACAGGGAACCCGTATAGAAGCAAAAATGGGGATACTATGATCCCATTGTATGTTCATCCATAAGCAATACATTGTGGCTTTTGATTTATTAAATGAACGACACATGTGCATTTACCAGAGTACTGTATTTATCTTCAGTTTCTGTACAATGCCTCCCACTGAATGTGGATGCCTTGTACACATTGAAGGACAAATCAGTGTACACTTGCCTTAATTGCCACTAAATCAAAATATCCACCCCCCCATCTTTATTTCCCATCTCGCTCTTTTAAAATAATATTCTAAAATGTCACTTAGCACACTGTATTTTTTTACGTTTCCTGTTCATATGAATTGTGGGGAGAATATGTTCTTGCTATGTTTTACCTCTTTGGCTCTACACTTTCTGAGTGGCCTTTCTTGTATCTTGAAGACAACATGGCACCATTCCGAATATTGTTTAATCATTTTTTAGTCCAGTCAATAGTGGCTGTGAAATGTAGGTATTACGTTGTGTGTTTTGTCCCATCCCGTTTCATCATGTTCAATAAACTCTTAAGGAATGATCACTTTCTTCTGTCTATCTTGAGGCACACATTTTGCTCAGATGCCCCATCAAGTGATAGTCTTAGATGGACGTTTTATCAGATGAAAGCTCTACTGCTTTCCACGCAATTAATCTTGGACCCATACTCTAACTGCACTGTGGGGACATCACTCATCTGAAGTGGCATGTAGGGTAAGCGGCGGGCCTGGCGAGGAGGAAGAGAGCAACGGACACAACTCAAGGACAACTGGTTTAAATTACCCCGTTGTATCAAGCAAGGTTTAAAGCCCCATAGTGTATGTAAACAATGTGGATTTCATGAATATTTTGTCTACCACCTCTGAAATGTCAAATATATTGTACAGAATCACTGCAAATCACATGATGCTTATGTGAGTAGGTCACTAAGCTTCAGAAGTTATTGGTTCATATTTCATGGTGATCTTATTGGCAACATGATCAGGGATTTTGTAGGTGTGGCAGATTCACTGATATATTACATTCACCACAAACTATGGGACACAATGCAAATTGGTGAGCATGCCTACTAGTAGTGAAACAGAAATGTCCAGTGTAAAATGTCCAGTCTGTTCATGGCTCAGTCTGCCCCCTAGCGGCCAGAGGCTGCACGAGGTAAAGGGGTGACTCAGGGTTTGAGAAGAAACCTGGTTTGAACTACTGAACTACTATGTAGTGCTTTCAGTCCATCCAAAAACACTTCCACCGGTGTGTTGGTTATTTAGATATTGAACGTTGTTAGCATTTGTGAGCAATAGTATTATATATAGTGAATTGTATCAGAGCATTTCACACACACACAAAAAATCACATCTTGCAGACGTTTATGTTGTGACATGTTAGAAAACAGGGTGTGAATGTTCTGGTAAATAGTGGTAAAGCCCCTTTGACTGGCACACACATCGGTAACAAATGCTTCAAATCTTTGCTTCCGGTATTTCAACAATCAAAACGCAGAGGCAAGTGCTTTTTTTTTTTAAATCAACTGACTTCCTGTACACAAGTCAAATACGTTTGTTCAAATCTTAGTTATCCATTGAAGGTACTTTGTTTAAGGAATGCTCAAAATGAATTCAGAGAACAAATTATGTAGCTGTATCTCTGAGCAAGTATTCATCTTCTCATTCTAAACTGTACTACATTATAAACAATTATTTACTAAATCAACTACAATTGATGGTAGCAGCAACTTCAGTATAACATACTCAACCCTCAAAAATAATGGTCATTTCAAAGAATTACATATATCTCACGTTACCGCACTGAAAAACCTCTGTCCACATCAACAGGGGAGGACAATGTGAACGCTAACACAAAGAACAAAAGGACCATAAAACCAACCGCAGTGAAGCCCACCACTTCTGCGTTCGGGGGTTGTGATACAGTATCATATGCTCGCAAATCTGGCCACTGCTCCATAACCTTAGCACTAGTAGCAGTTTATGGTAATAGCATTCCTGAGTTTTACAAATGTGTCAAGTAATTGCAGGCCGTCTTGTTAAGTTAACGATTCAACACCTTGTTAAACATAACAAATAGCCACTGTAGTGCTTCTGTAGTGAGGCAGCAGGCTTTGGGCAAAGTGCAATGCCAGAGGTCAATAATTATCTATTTTTTACTAAGATGGCACTTCATTCATTAAGCATGTGACAGTAGATGCTAACAGTTTCCTCTTTAACAGAGTGGCTTCAAGTGAGAAAAGATGACGGCAGTAAAGAAAATTCAAAATCAACTATTTATTTCCCCTCTCCGGAGCGTAAGTCATCATGACAGACATTTACATGAATTGTAACAGGGACAATACTGGGAGGAGGATTTAAAATCTCCTTTGTACACGTGAACAGATTTCAACCTGTACTTCTCTGTGGTTCCCCTACTATTCCAGAGGCACTCTAATGCAATGCACTGCAGCAATCCCTTGACCAAGATTCAGGAAAATAATACTAACACGGGACAGAATGAGTGAAACAAAGGAACCTTCAGCTCAATGTGCTTCGTAACACATCAGGACAAAACACAGCACAGGGAATTACAAAACTATACAAATTAATTCAAAGCTGTGATAAAAAGATTGACAAAATAAATGAGTGGAAGTGCAGAGTTCACTGTTTTCCAACAACACATCAGAGATGCAACCATCTCCAGCTAAAATGGACGACACATAATTGAATGTCATCTTCATTGGCAAATACCACGTGGTAACAAGCACTGCTATTGTCATTGTACGAATATTCAGGACTTCAGATACACTAGTCTGACATCCTGACATTTTGCTGGGCTCAAGTGCAATTATCAGTCTGGCATCACATTGTAACTATATGGCTTACTAGGTAAACAGGTCCATATAAACTGGAAAGGTACATAGACATCTTTCATAAAACAAAACTATGGTACAGCAATATATTGGCAGAACAAACTAAAGAGCAATGTAACTTTATGTAAACAATGGTATACCCCTGTACAGCTTATCCTAACATGGTATTTACAGGTCAAGTAATTTTTTCTAGCTAGTTCCCATGTACAGAGGGTCAATTCTAAAGTAAAGAAAAACACGGCGATGACGTACACTGTACGTTAGGCGATTTCAACCATCCCATCTACTTGCAAAGAACCAGATTCAAAGAGAGGAAACCCCCAAAACAGCATTTGAACCTACAGTATGAACTACCCAATTCATTCCTCCTGTTACATGTAGGATTCTTTTTTTTTAAAGATCTATAAGGCTACTTAAGGATGTTGGATGCGTCAAATTCTTTGCAAGGGATTAATGATACAATATATGGGATATAGATTGATGGTTCTTTGGGGTAAATGCACTTTTTCAGAGTTAAGATCTTCACTTATTTGTCACATGTAACAAAAACAAATGTGCAACAAAGGGAACGGGTCTATTTTTGTCAGGAAATGTGCAAAATCTGCTCTAAAGCAAAGTGACAGTGTTGCAAATTCTAATGTACACGGTACTGGGAGATGTACAGCGTCATCACAAGACACCAATGCAGACCCTTATTCCAACATATATACAAGGCACTAAGGATAGGATTCAAGGGCCACACATCCAGTCTCATAACAGCCTCCTCAGTCTGGTCGGAATATAGGATATTTGGGTAAGAATTCTATAAGAATCACCTATGGAGGAAAAACAAATGACATTCTCTTTCAGGACAACTGTAATATACAGTATCTACACCTAACTATGAACTTGTTCTTAACAGAGAGGAAATATATTTTTTTATTTTTGGTGTGTGAGTCCTTACTTACATATTCCATCATATTACTGCTTTCACATTTTCTTTTACTGAGTTTCCAGTGCAGTCCCAGCTGATGAGAGGAGAAAAGACAGACATAGCGAATGAACATCTCTCTCTCTCTCGCTCTCTCTCTCTCTCTCAAACAGACACACAAAGACACACAAAGGAAAATCTGTCTGAAATCTCCCCTTCAGTGTCAGGGGAATTTGAGAACAGGGCTGTCTGGTCTCGCTGGGGTCAAACTGTGGCCAGACACCCTGAAGAGCTTCCTTTATGCCTTTGCACAGCTACTAGCTGTAATTTGTTGCTGCGAGACAAAACAAAATTAACATGGCATGTTACTGCTGACCTCATGGTCTTCTCAGACCCTCACCACCTCTGACTGAAATAGCTTTGAGGGAAAATGAGTTGTGTTGAGGGTTAAAGTTTATCAAACGGATTAACGGTCATTATCCATCACTATGATACTCCCCCTAACACTGAACACTGACACAGACAGTTAAGCACTTTAAGACAGGTGCTAATATGAAACTTGTCTTCTTACCTTGTGGTATAATCGGTTATTTTCCCACTCTAACAACTTCTGAATTGACCTTCTTGTCTGTTGGGGAAAAAAAAGGATGTACACATATTAAAACAAAGTGACAGAATGCTCACTCATTACAAAATTGTACACTTTAACAGATAACAGTAAATAACCACTATTAGGATTCATGGACTGAACTCACAATTAACCAGTTAGTCATTTCCACTTTGTTGTCAGTAATTCTGAGTAGTAACGCCACCTTTAAGTGACACACCCTTGAGCTGGGCAGGACCTGTGCAGCGCAATGTATCATTCCTAAACAGAGCCACTAATTGAACATGTTATTACCCTCTACACTTTGACCAATACGGTTGGATTGCTACAACAGCCCCTGAGTAATTAGTGCTGATTTAAGGGAGAGTTGGACAGTGCAGCACACGTCACAGGAGGGACTTACTCTCTTGTTGAGGCAGATAACGGGCCATAGACTGCAGCCTACTGTACAGCAACAACACAGGCAGCCGCAAAGAAGCCACTTCACATTGACAGGCAAGTTCTTCTTCAAACAAGCATTCACTCTACTGATGCTGGTTTTGAACTCCTCTGGTGCTACCTAGAAAAAGAGGGAATAGATGTGTGCATGTATACACAAATGAACGAACAGCGCTTACAGGTTCTATCCAATGAAAAAAACATTTTTCACCCCATTTCAGAAAAATGAAGTATGAACCAAACAGCTAAGAGCGAGAAGGAGTGAGACATTCAAAAGTGTTTCTAGGTGGTACTGACATGAAAGATTCCTAATTGCTCAAAAGAAACCTGTCCTGAAGGATCAAAGAGCTTTAGAAAACCAACAGGTAGATATTTGCAGATGTTGTCCAGAGATGAGATGAGATCTCTAAAGAGTTTGCTTGTGACTTGCTAACCGAGCTCCAGACTATTCAAGGCAAGGAGGGACTCAAAGGAGAGATAAGCTCACTGCCTGTGGCAGCGACGGCCAAACAACATGAATGGATGCTCATTCCTCTGTCTGTACGCCATAAAACAGGGGTCGTAATCTTTTATGACAGGATGCAAAGGTCTCTTTGCAAACAGCCAAAGACCTTAGAATAAAGCCCAGCAGGGCCTGATCTGCACCCTTCAATCATCATAATTGTGACCTCATCCATCACGTCACCCTGGGTCACAATACTGAAGGTACTTTTTATTGCCCTACACTTCCCTCGGCCTGCTCTTACCCCTGCAGCCTTTTTGTGTTTCAGCGTCCGACCCAGGAAGCTTTCCTTTCTTGTCTATGGCGGAGTCTTAATTTCATTATTTTATCACCTGGAGCTGTACCTTCCCAAACACTAGGTCCCCGCCAACTGAGCCCCATAGACGGCTTACTCATTTACAGAGCTTCACTACAGCACATTCAGGCACTTTGGATACACTATGGTGTGTTACGTGAAATGCATCACCATCAGATCGAAACCGCTCCAAGAGGCTTGAAAGGGGTGGTTAAGGGAAGTCGGGGTTGTCAAAGACCCAAAAGAACAACTGAATCACCATGGCTTTAATTGCTTAATTCATCCCACTTGAAATTGAACACAAAGCAGACTGCAAGACATTGCTTGAAGTGCATGAGATTTTGTTTAAAAGCAACTGTACCTTTCCCGTGAGAACAGAGGGAAAGTCTGTGTCAAATTTGTTGCTCAGTCCAAACCTGTAAAAAACAACATTAAGTAGAATGTTAACAATGATTTCATAATCAACATTTCATCTGAAACTAAATCAAAACTCGACCTTCAAGAGAATTACACAGAAAGTATATTCCTATGAACTTAAAACATAAAAACCTTCCCATAGTTTGAACCAGAGAACCAAGGTTGTATTGTGTGATGGCCTGATAAGACAAAACCTGAAACGGTTCCACTGACTTTGAATTGGACGCCGACTTTGTATGCTCTGGGAATTAATTTGAGCTTTACGTTATTGTAGCGCTTACAATTACCAAGCAGAAAATGTGCCCATATATCTCACTGTGTCTGCAGTATTGGTCTCCCTGAAACTGTTAATGGAGCAGCTTGAGAATGTGTCTCGTGATGATACTATTACAAGAGTTGTGGTTCTGTTAGTTTTAGCTTCGGTATAAAGCTGTTCCATGTTCACATATGTACACTAGACGGTCCAAGCTCAATAATAACATATGTGAATAATAACATACGTGACTGTGTTTTTTAATTGATTATTGGCTTCAAGATGCAAGTCTGAATGAAAAGGAGACTACGAAAGGTTGGGGTTGGGAACTCGGTCTCCAGTCAGGTTAACGTTGGGGTTAAGGTGAAGGGTGGATTAGACAATCAACTCCTTAGGCGAGAACGATGAGCCGACAAGCTACTGAAGACGTCATCCAGGGGGCTGACATGCTTTATGAACGTGGTTCACTCCAGGTAACGTTAGCTATCGCCCTGATTTAGTGCCACAACCACAGGCAAGAGCTAACTGACTTGACATCACCTTGTAAACGACGACGACTCACATTAACAATTCAACAGTCTGGGATAGTGATGAAGTTGCTGAAACGCTGTATCCCCTTGGCTGATTGTTAGTGTTGAAAAGACAGTCAGCTAGGATATGACGTTACATTCGCTGACTTCTAGCTAACGGTGCATCATATGCAATTCAACTCACCTAACGTTACTAACTTGACATTGGTAGGCTAGTTGACTGCGGTTATGGTTATCGAGCGGGCAGAGATTTGCTACTAAACGTCTTAACAGTGTTAGCTATCGTCGGGTTGGCCAAGCAGCTATTTTCATCACACAACACACGGCTAACGTCAGTCGCTGTGGTTGACGTTAGCTTAGCAGGCTAGGCTAACGACACAGCTAACCAGAACAAACAGAGCATAGCCCCCCGACGGACACGA
>OMOT01027315.1:14806-25852 GCA_900312575.1 Acanthochaenus luetkenii | reverse complement strand
TTGACACACACACACAGACACACACACACATACAGTCACTCACTCACAAATGTGCACAGCAATGCTCGGTCATGTATGATTTTTTTGATCTAGAGCAAGGAAAATGAATGTCATACTTGCTGCCAAGCGCGGTCCATGATTCATATGGGCTTGTGTCTGAATATATATGCTGACCTAACACTGCCAACGTTCACAGTATGTGAGGCTTGCAGACCCGGCTCTCCCCAGGATCCCTGTTGTTGACATGCTTTCTCAAGGTCCCCACAACAGCTCCCAATATGCCTGAGTGACACACAGGTGCGCTGCTGCAGTATTTCACTGTTGAGAGATTTCCTCACTATTGCATAACACTGATGAGCTGATGCAGAGAAGAATGTCGACTGGGGTGTTGATTGTCATCTCCTTTCTGCAGCATTCTCGATCAAAATGAGACATGTTTCAATGCAATAACAACTTCAGCTGTCCGATTGGAGAACTAAACAAGTTGCGGTGTTATATCTGAACTGCACACGGTCAGCCCCTGTCCTCTGACTGAAATTTTCATCCTTTCAGTTAATAACAAATCACCAGAGGTTTTGAGAATTATGGTAATCATGAAATAAAAGAAAAATGTGCACCTAAGTTTGGACCTTGGGGCTGTTGTATTAATGTTCAAGGGATTTGACTTAACTGATCCCGGATGTTACTGTAATGACGGACTACCGTCAACTAACAGAAGGAATAACTGGTGTGTGTGTGTATGTGTTTCTGCACGGATACAATCAATCAAGTTTTATTTATATAGCCCTTTTATACAAGCATATCTCAAAGGGCTTTACATTGCATCATGTAAATAGTACATCACATCATATACTACACTACACACAAACACGACTGCACGTCTGCACTATGGTTCTTTTAATCAAATATGTTGCTTCTAATGTATATAACAGGAATGCCTCCCACAGTGTGTGTGTGTGACTCACAGGTCACATGGTCTGTGCATTGGAAACGTTATAGTGCTTCACTCTGTGTTTGTGTGATTTTGTCAGGACGGGGGGTTTCAGTGTTTCAAATCTTAGCTATATGTAATATAAATGGAAATACATTTCAAAAGAAAAAAGCACAACCATAAACAATAGAATTTGTACGAACAAGAAAGTCCTTAAGATAATTGTGTGGTTTCTTTTAACGCTTTTCAGATTGTCTTGAGCGAACGTAACGGCGACACTTTGTGTTCCATTGTCCTTTGTTTGTTTTGCTTTTATTGATTGTAGCTGCAATTTATAATGTAAGTTAATGTAATGTATTTTAATGTGATTTAATGTAATTTTATCTAATGTAATTTTATTTAGCGTTATTTTATTTTATTTTATTTACCAACAACATCAACATGTTGATCAATAAGGGCTTTATTGTGAAAGTGTTGACCGGAAGATTTGTTTTGTGTGTGTCTCGCTCTCACTCACTGCTGTGCCGCTGGTGTAATTGGAAACATGTCGCTGCACTTCACGGAAGAGGAGTTCCAGGATGCGTGGAGGGAGCTGGACGAGCCTCAGCTGGAGGAAGGATGGGAGTTTTTCACCGAGACCACGGGAGTTAAGATCTACCGGCTCTACCACGAGGTGAAGGGAGGCACGACTGCTACCGTTTGAACGAGTGCTGGTCGGCAGCGGAGCTAGTGGTAGTTACTATATAATAACTGTATTAAGAAGACTTCCGCCCCCCTCCACTCTGTCGCTGTAACAGCGCTATATCCAAGACAATTCACTGGTGTGAGGCGGTGATCATTCTACCGATGGCCCAGTGGGCAATATTGGGAATATGCGGAAGTAGCTTTTGCTTTATGCCTCAGAATTGGCTACAGCAGGGTATCGAGTACAGAACTGACATTGCGCCAAACTGCATTCGGAAATGTGGTAGTGTAATGTTGCCTTGTTTATCGGCAAAGGTAAACTCCTTGCAATAATTTAAGAAATGCTGGAAGTCATTAGTATCCGCTCTTCAGTTCGGCATACATCCGATACATCAAGCGCTCTTAGTTTGAATACATTTTCCACTTTTATAACTGGTTCGCATGTTATTCCCACAGCCTTCTTCCAACAAAATACCCCCAGACCTCCGTGATATGGGAAGCTCGTGGTTATGTGCACTGTACTGCAGGGAGGTAACGAGCCTGATGAGGGTGAAACCTGTGATTAGTAGTCATTCATACATTCTCTATTTGGGATGATTTCGAGTGAAATAATTTATAGTGAAAATGAACTATTCCTAATGTTGCCCTGGAGCTTCCAGTGTCAAACATTATACATTTTTAACACATAGAGATCTATCTGATCAGACTATTTTTCACAGATTAAGTGAACAGGAACTTTGTAGTGCAGGCCTGTTTTTTTTTTGTAGGCCTTTAAGAGTTTGAGAAGCATCTTCAGTTTGAAATCAGATCCAACACACTTCCCAGCTCCGAGTGCAAAAGGGTGGAGCGCAAACCGGCTATAATCTGAGTTCTGTGGTTTGGGATTAGTTACATACTGTGGGTGCGGCAATAGGATAACTTTCATCTGCTGTTCTCAGGAAACTGGACTTTACGAGTACAAAGTCTTTGGTGTGCTCGCCACCTGCACCCCAGGGCTGTGTGCAGATGTCTACATGGACTTGGCGTATCGGAAACAATGGGACAGCAATGTCAAAGGTAAAAAAACAACAAGGGTCATACTCCCGTCAACTCTCCCTCATTGAACGACCGTCTCTCGTTCCTCAGAATCACCCTTCATATTCACATCAGTGTCAATAGTATGGTGATCTGTGCAAAATGGTGCACATGTAGTGAGCTGCTGACTTTAACATTTGTTGCCAATCAGTTTGCCATTGTAGCCTTGTTCACATGGCCCCTTAAGCCTCAAGCCTACTGTATTTGCAGTTGAAATGCACGCATTTAAACCTGTTTCATAGTTTGGAATAACCTTTTTCATTTTTTCAATCCTTGTCTTCATGCACCTCTACAGTAACCAACAGGTAACATTTTTGACTTGATAGCCATAGTCTGTAGTAGGGCTGTGCGATATGGACTAAATCTTCTATCACGATAACGATATATATCACAATATAGTACGTTTTCTGTAAATTTGATGAAGAATTTGTCTATCCAATAATAACCACACACCTCTAGGGCTGGGTATCACCACTGATTTCCTGAATCGATTCGATTCAATATCTATTCAGTTAGGGATGTTTCAGTTAAAATACCAATTTTGCTTGGATATGAAAGAGATTATCAGAGAACTAATGCTGTAAATTGTACAAGGAACCACCTGGTCTAATATTAAAATATTCATGTTTACATGAAGAACTGACCCCAAAGCAGTTACATTAATGTACTTTTTATTTAACATGACCAACACACTACACTAGCAGTGTATCAAGAGAAATTACCAACAGAGACAAACCATATATTAATTCATTAAGTAAAAGTAAACCAACAATCAGAAATGTTTTGGAAAACCTCCTAGTGGAAACTGACGCTTGAGTGACGCAACCGCATTTTGGATTAAAAATTACTTTGAAATCGAAACTTTTCAAAGGGCATCGATACCAAATGAGTTGTATGCGAGTATTGGTACCAGTTTCCATCCGCCCATCCCTAGTAGATAGACTTTTCCTAAGTTAGCCGCACCCTCAGCAGATGGTTACTGTAAAATTATCCGAACAATGGCTTTTATTTAAACACTTGGTAACTTGGCACAACACGTTAACTCTCTCTCAGTTTGTATCCATGTCTACTCTACACATGTCTCTGTATTACCGTAATTCTCTTAGTAACATTGCATGGTAAATGTTTACCGTATATGACAATTACTGTTCCATGAAACGCTCCAAGATTTCTCTATATTTATTTAGGCAAGATTCCCAGTCTATATTCTCTGTGGCTTTGATTACTTTATACTCATTTGTAAACAACTGTGGCGGAGACACGTGTGGCAGATATGGTGTAAACCTGTTAAGTGGCCTCAGGCCTCGTTGCGCGAAGAACCAAAGGCTGGCCACATGAGACTAACAGGGTTAAAGCTTCACGCATCCACGGGAAAAGGCATGTGTTAAAACATCGATCTTATAAACCATATTGGATCATTCAAATGAAGATAGATTTGAATTGGAACATAGATTTTTTTTAAACCCAGCCTTACATGCCTAGTTAAAAAAAAAAAAAATACAACATTTGATTGTTTTATTCAAAATATGCTGGCAAAACATGAATTGATTGCCTTTTCTTTTTTTCTTTTTTTTTCAATTCTCCCTTAACACAAAAATAGGAAATAGGATGAACATAAACTATAAAAAAGGTGAATTTTCAACTAATCCAAACACTGCCAAAGGTCATCAGCAGGGACAGATCATGTAGAATTTAAAGTAATAAGAATTCACTTATCTACGGAAGAAGTCAACTAAAGGCAGCAAAACATAGCAGATTATTCACAACCCGGTACGACTGCGGTCTAGTGAGCCGTTTCTTGTGATCTTTATAATGTGTTGCGTGTCTAATGGTGTCTTTACAGTACTTACCTAGCATTGAGTCAAAATAACTATACCTTTTTTTTATTATTATAATTTTTTGCACAATAAAGAAATACACCAAACAATTACAAAGATAACAAATAATGTACAGTGCAGGGAAATGCAGAAAACCCAGTGGGCTTTTTTGAAGCCTCAACCTAAAATTGTCAAATTAAAAAGGTTTTAATTAGAAATTTTACTTACAGCGTTTGGTCAAATATAGTGGAGCTAAGCTCCAGATTACATACAGAGCCACGCTCGTGATAAGAGTTGATGATAGATCGCACAAAATGCTTTTCTGGTTTTAAATCAATGGAATAATTAGCGCGACTGAAAACTGTTGTTTAACAGGCAGTTTAAAATGCAATAGAGTTTTGTTCTGTGTCACGCTGCGCCGTGTTTGTTTGTTATTCCAGTCCATGTGTAGAGAACGTAAAGCGGGGTCGGGAATGACGTAAAATACATCCGTAAAGCAGTTCTGCTGCTTTTTTGCGGCAATGGCGATATAAATTATAGAGGAAACGATTTACCGATAGACATTTTTCTCTCGTCTCAAGATATATATCGTCATATCGAACAGCCCTAGTCTGTAGTCACGTAGATGCCTGTTTGGTTAGAACAAAAATCCACACTGAAACATCATCCACATGTGTTATTCCTAAGTCAGATCACATGAGTAACATATGTGTTGTTGTAAAGTAGAGTTTTCCTCTGACAGGGTGGTTTTTGTGGTAGTCTGCTTGTCTGTGGTGGTAACAGAGGGGGCACGCACTCTGGATCAAACTCTTAGCAGCAAATCACACTGAGATACTACGGGCAAAGTAGCAGCATGAAATATACATGATAGAAATGTACATGAGAAAAGTCTGCAGGTATGAGAGAGAGGGAGGGGAGCTATTGGTCAATGTGAAAAACAGTATAAGACTTTTCTAAACTGAACTGAACTGAAACAACCAGGAGAATGGCTCCGTTTTATAGGGAAGGAAGGCGTGTTTGCTCTTTTGACCAAAGCCAACCACAAAATGTGCTTTGGTGAAACGCAGAGTGAATAACAATACTGTATAAGCATCTGAAGCAGAAATAATTCATGGGGACAATTCACCCTTCTCCTAACATAGCGGTGGACATGTCTCCCCTGTGTCCCCTCAAATCGATGCCTACGGCAGACAATATGTATTTGATTGAGGCTCTCTAAGCTGTGCGGCACGGAGACGACCGAAACACAACCCGCGCGTCTGAATCTCTTTGACTTGTGTGTGAGAGGGGGGGAGGACTCTTTAAAAAAAACAAAATGTATTAGAAGCACATCTTTGGCTCCAGCTCGCGATGACTCAGATCATTTGAAGGCTCCGCACGGTTTCTCCCTCCACTTGTGTACAGTTCATCAGATACTTTTGACAGGGATCATCTGAAAGTTGTTAAAAGTCTTGCACCGGGGCGTCCTAGGAGGACCCAGTTGTTTTGCAGCAGTGCTCTTTAGCACAGAGAGGACCACCGGGACTGCGAGTCAACCCCACCTCCCTCTCCCCAGAGTGCAATACAGGCCTCTGAGCCAAGCCTCCAGAAATGCCTTTATTTATTGTGACGTCAACGCCCATCTTGGGTTTTCTTTATTTTGCCCGGTTGAGTCAAAACCACTGACCCCGCGTGTGATATTATGATTTATAATTGTGTTATTCTCGCTTGAATCAATCCGTTATGCGCAGTTGCATCTATCAGAAAAGTGTGGATGCTCACTGTTTGCTCAGTGTTTTAGCATCTACCATCAAAATAACTGTATACTTATATGTGGTTCTCAACCACGTGCCATCGAGACCCAAGAATGTGCATGTTTCCATTCCAACCAAACACTGCAGAAGCTCCTTTCGCTGAACAACACACCTTCAGCCATAATCAGTGAACGGAGCTGCCGTAGTGTTTAGTTGGAATGAAAACCTGCGGACTCTCGGGCCCCGATGGCACGTGGGTGGAAACTTGCTTTATATTGTATAGTATAAAGTATCCATAGTAATATATAGTTGACGTTCAGCTGCTTCTTTATTCAACAGTCTTTTTTTTTGTACAGAGCTGTATGAGAAGGACTTCGACGGACATGCAGCAATCTACTGGGAAGTGAAATACCCGTTTCCTCTATCGAACAGAGACGTATCCTTCTGGTCCAAATATTCACTGCCTATATCAGGGGACACACTAAATGCATTCTCGTTAGGAACACATCGAAGATTACTCTGGACATACAGACATGGACACAGCCCCATTGCTTGTGTGGCCAGTCAGACCTGGTGAAGCGAGACCGAGGAGGTGAGGATTGCGCTGCGAAACAATGTTGGAGTGCATATTTTCCCCAAGAGGTAACTGATCCTGTTCACAGAGGGTATCTTCCCTAACCGCCCCAAACCTCAGTATGTGTACGTGAGGGAGCAGAGAGACATCAATGTGGAGGGCAGAAAGATCTGGATGGCCCTGGCCAGAAGCTCCCCAGAGACCCCGTGTGCAGAAAAGAGCGGGGTGCTGAGGGTGAAGGACTACAAGCAGAGCTTAGCCATGGAGAGTGACGGTGCCGGTGGCACTAAAAGTAATGTGTTCATTGTGCTCATTCAGATCAGAATCAGTGGTATCGGAGTGTAAAATGTGCCGCTTGTCGTGAATTCATATCAAGAACAAACATGTGCTTTGTTTCAGTTTTCATGAATTACTTTGACAACCCCGGTGGCATGATTCCTACCTGGCTGGTGAACTGGGCGGCTAAGGTGCGTTCACCTACATTACTCTGTAGAATGTCATATATTCATGTCTGTTACTGCCACTTGAAGTACAAGTTCCATTTGACTCCAATATACACAAACAAATGCAAATGTCAATCATTTACAGCTTGAACATTCATTTAAAGTTGCCACATGTATCATTTTAAACATCACTTTTAAGTTACAGTGACATGTGGAAGTTGGGAAGAATCTATTTCCCGCCAGCGAGTCATAATCTTCAGAGATGTGCATGTGTTCATAGTAGACCTACTCAAAAAGATCCTTGATGAGGGCTTTAAAAGAGGGTGTTGAATGGCTTCTCTCACAGGCCTAAGAGCGCAACGTCCACTGCCGCTTTATGGCTTTCCACAGTTATTGGTAGCAGATGTGTTGCAGGGTGATGTCAGTAGTTCCTCTCTTTGTCGTTGTTGTTGTTGCCCCTCCTGGGTGTGTCCTTTTGGCATATCTGTCCATGACACTCACTGATCTAGACGTTCCTTGTGTTTTCAACAGAGCGGGGTTCCAGCTTTCTTAACAGACATGCAGAAGGCCTGCAGCAATTACAAAAACTACTGTCAGAAGAAATGAATGCAACTGATGGGACATTGCCTCATATGCACAGGGGCTACTATTAACCTTTCTTTCTTTCAATCAATTCTATCTATTAAATTTTGTTGTTAATATTTTGGGAGGCATTGGGATGTTGATATGATTGATTGTGACGTATGTCTATGCTAGTAGGTGAAAATGATGCATGCTGTTGACTGAAACCAATATCGTTCCATTCTGCTGTATCAAATGATACAGTATTGTCTTTTGTTTTCGGGTGATAATTTGGGGTAAATATGTTTTTCTTTATTTCTGCTGCAAGAAATCCTGGCAGACACATTGTGAGGTAGTTTGCGAGGGTTTTATTGTTTTAAAGAAGAGATGGGCTTTATGTGGTGAATTAAGTACTGTGATAAGTCCAAATTGCGGCTCCATGTAATAACCTTCTAGGACCTGTTTATTTGGCTCAAGAACTCTGCAAATTCATGGAAGAACTAAACCTTACATTTTATATGATTATATGATCCTTAAATATGCTTTGAATATGTAATGGGTTATATGTATGGTTGTACACTGAAATGTCTTCATTGGCCATTGCTAGTCACTGGAATTCATACTTTATTTGTTCTAATCAAGTGCTTTCAAGGGGATCCTTGACCGTACATTCTACAATGTGTTAACTAGGAACAACAAATAGGTTCAGCTGGCTGTAACTATTACTCAGAATAATCTAGGATTATCCTCTTTGAGATTTCTTTCGAAAGGGTAAATTACTTGTGCAAGGGTCATATACAATATCTTGTTTCGTTATGGATACATCATTACAGTATGATCACATTTTGAGACAGAAATGCACAGGATTTCGGCTGTAATTTCTAACAACCATCTTCAGCACATCTGTGCTCCTGATGTTTCAGGTGAATATGGATTTACTCAGGTCATGAAAAGCCTTTATTACTGTGTAATATAGTTGAATAAACTTTAATTTGAGAATCAGCTCTGTAATCCACGTGTTTTCTATACGAAAATGGTTGTATTTAGCATTTTTTTCATCACAGAATAAAGGATCTCGTTTTGTATTTCCAAATGTGCGATTCAACCAGGTCAATTAAGCAATAATACATATAATTATACTATAGTTAAAATGACACTCAAAGCCACAAATCCTGTTATTTGTGGTAACTTGCAAACCCCTCCCACAAATCATTAGAAACAAAAGATTAGCACACCTAAACATGTTATTGGCTGTTTTTACTTGGCCGCTAGCTGTAGATTTGACTGATGGGAGTTTTAAAATAGAAGAAATCAGGTGTGAAGACTAACTTGTCCGGGAAGCATGTTATGAGGTATACTGTTTTTGCTAGTTATAGTTGTCTTGCAGGAGTGTTTCTTATGAACTAGGTGTATTAGGTGGATTTTGATTACCGTAATCTGTCAAGAAGACAGACATGTCATGAGACATATTATTTGCTATGCTGCTAGCATTAGCGACCTGTCCGGAAGACAAGTATAAAGTCAGGACGTATTTGCCTTTGGTAGGCTGCTACCTGTAGAGGTTATTTGGCAGGAACTTCACTAACTCATACAGAAAATATAAAAATATATTAGGAAACTAATATAGTCTAATATAGCTAGACTAACTTGTTCTGTAAGACTGTTGGGAAATAGCCAACTACTTTTTTGCAACCAAGATGTGTAACATTTATATGTACAGGCTGCTAGTTGTACAGCTGTCTGGCGCCAGTTTGAAGACATCTGAAAGACAAAAAGGGTAATTCTAGGAGTTCGCTTGGTTAAAGAACTTGTCTGGAAGACAACTGTAATGTTATAAGACACCAAAAAACAGGCTGCTAGCTTTGTCAAACAAGAGAACTCAACTGGAATGCAAACGGGTGTGTTTGGTTACAGCTTGAGCTAGAGGTGAGTGTTAGCCTAGCTAAGGACACATACTCGTCATGCCTTGTTTCGGGGGAGGAGACAAGTTACCTTGGCGCCACTCAAGCACCCTCTCGCGGTTATTAACGTGAAACTTAATCGCTGCCGGGATCGCTTCACGCACACCCATCTTTTATTTATTTCAAGTCATCAGATAGTTAGCAACTGAGCTAAAGTAAGACATTGAATAGCAGAACAGTGAACACTGTGGTTCGTGCAAGGCCCAGGGAAATGACTGAGGTGAGTAAAGAGCTCTTCGAATTAGCTACAGGGTCCGTGCATCTCATATCATTTGCCTCCAAAACTTCCAAAGCTGCTTATACCCAGTATGTTTGTAGGAAACGTGAAGCAGTGACATGTGACTAACAAGACATTATTATTTGGTGACTTAGTCAGTAATTCACCAAACCACCAGTAGAGAGAACATTGGTCCTGAATGCTCCTGAGCCATTCCTCTGAAGTCATGGACTCATGAGCATCATTTTGGTATGGCATAGCACCATCGTTGTTCTCTATTGTAGTGATAAAAACGAGCCTACAAGATGACATTTGGATGATGATTTGGACTCACGTAGACAAAGGTATGCCATACCAAAATGATGCCCACGAGTTCATCACTTTAGAGGAATTGCTCAGTTAAGTCCGAAAGTGGACAATGGTAAATTGGCCAAATTTGGAGCCATTCACAGTGAACGGTCAGTCAGCAAAGAGGGGAAGAGTAATCTGCCTTTACTTTCGAACTGTATTTTGTATTTTCCAATTTTTCCAGTTAATCTAGTTTCAACTCTGTCCTCTTGTCATTTTAGAATTGCATGGGAAAGGTCACATCTAAAATATTATCTTTTCTAAAAAGTAACTTAGTAACTTTGACTCAGTACATTTTAAATGTGTTACTTTTTACTTGTACTTACGGTAAGTTGATTTTTACATTGGTACTTTTACTTCTACTTCTAGTAAAATATCAACAAAGTAACAGTATTCTACTTGAGTAGAACATTGTAGTCTCTCTCTTTCCACCACTGGAAATAAACTAGTGACTTCTCAGTATAGGGTTTGGCCAATATGGGTTTTCGAAAGCCAATACCGTTATCAATATTTTTTTGGATTCAAACTGTCGATAGCTAATATGTTGTGCCAATATTCAATATCTTTAAATAAGCCAACTTCTCACTGCCCCAGAGCAGCTCTTAGTGGAAACAATGAATTGGAGGGTCATTTCCTTTGCTGCCCCCATACTCCATTCTATTGCCACTCTACCACATAGTTCAGAGTGAGACCAGACCAGGGA
>OMOT01027315.1:0-14737 GCA_900312575.1 Acanthochaenus luetkenii | reverse complement strand
AGATGTTTCCTGAGGGAAGAAGATGGTGGTGGCTTCCTATGAGGTCACTTCGGTGGTGGTATAGTGATAATTTGGTGGGCTGTTTTTTGTCTTATAAAACATGGCCATATTTATTGGATTGGAGTGGCAGCAACCAGTGCAAACGTTTTAGATTAAGCTGCAAATTAAAACGTGTTTTTTCCCCCTCAAATACAATATCCCAATTTCAGCTTTACCTCCTAGCAAAAGGAAAGACAGTCATTAGTTAGAATTCCTAAATCTCTTTGCTTTCCATGGTAACAATAGGTGGAAGATGTTTTGGCCTATTTTTGGTTTAAAGCAGCTTGGAGGTTCTCAGAAGCTTTAAGGTTTGCAGCATGGCATAAATAATGTATCATCTGCTTAGAGAAGATTAACATTTGACACATTTTGGCCAACAATATTAACATAAACGGTAACAAAGAGTGAGTTTTTTACTATTTTGGTTTGTTCGAAATATTTCATTCATTCATTCATTCATTCATATACAGCAGTCAAATCCTTGAACAAAAGAAGGCAAATCAGGCAGGTCACTTTTAGCAGACAATGACTTAATAGTTTTCTTAAAATGTCTGGAATAATTTGGATTATCTATGTTGACAGCTGGTAGAATTTGGAGTTGGACTTTCCCATAAGAAAAGCACATTCATTTCTAGGTTGCCTAAAAAGAAGCCAGTTAGAATCAGAGTATGAACTTTCCAGGCTGCATTATGCTCATGGATAACTACCGTGTGTTTATTTTTATTTTTACATCTGTTTTCTCGGGTGAAGGTTTTCACCTGATCTTTCTGCCCATCAAGGCCTTGCATTTGTAGCTGCTGTATTTCTCTACAGGGATGTATTTTCACCAAACCATCGCTCTCTGACTAAGGTGGATCCTTTACTTGATCCTTTTCCCCCCTCTAGTGGTGTAGGTTGTACATTGACTGTATCAAGTCTAGATTATGGACTAGTAAGTAAGATCTGTTTTGGACTGTTTGGGAATTGCACAAAACGCCTGGAAAAGTATGGGAATACATTGTTATGTAGTTCAAATGCACATATGACTATATTATGTAACTTTTAACCCATTGTCATTTCATATATTGTGATATTTGTTGTTGTGAAAAATAATCTTCAGCTACAGAGTGAAATAGCTTAGCGGTAATTATATTCGCCAGCCACTATCAGCTTGTGTCATATTGAGCCCTGACCAAATGTTCTATATCCAACTAAGACATTTAAGATTTAGGGAAAATCTGGAATTTTGAAGATGTTCAGGAACCCTATATGAATCATCATTGTCCGCAGGCTTAAATCTAAGTTAGTGCAAACAACACAAGTGAGCTATTAATGAAACAATATAAAAAGCCAAAGTCTCACTGAAATAATAATATTAGAATATCATTTCAAAATCAAACCATTAACCAACTAAGTTAATCTGAAACGGTGAAATCTAGTCTCAAAAAAGGTCTCATCCATTTTGTTTGGGAATAGTAGTGGCAGTAATGGCAAAAGTCAGACGCTTAGATCCTATTTTAACGCAACATTTTATCCCCTGGAATGTCTTGGGTGAATAATATTCAGTCCCGGAGTCTTTCCACTGCCAGTCTTTCACAAATGGAAGACAAATATATTTCTTGGCTAGCCATTGTATTTTAGAGTGGGGTTCTTTTGATTGGTAATATACAGGGCTAATTAGCTTAAGAAAGTGATATAGTTTTTCTGCTGGACTCCTGCTCCCCCTAAACGTCAGCTCAGATTTCCCAGGTGCCTTGCTGTCTGCCAGAGGTAACAAAATAATGGTCCTGCTTGGAAGCCTATTTTTCAATGTCGTTTTTTGTGTGATTTTTAATAGATTACAATTGTAGATATCTGTTCGCTCAAGGGAATCCTTAATCCTGAATAGGCTTTTTATGCGTTTCATTTTACCTTTTTTTACTTCTTTTTTTTAAACACTGCTGTGCAAATCAACGGTGTTTTGGTAGAAGGCCTTCTACCCTATTATGCATGCAGACTCGCATGAAGGCTCAACCCGAGACCAGATACCAGACAAAAACCATATCAATCAGGAAGAGTCCTGTAATTTAGGCTGACGGAAAAGGTTAGACCAATATCGGTTGATAATGTTGCTGTGATATCTGTCTAGCGCTACCCTCCGGGCTACATCTCCACCTACAAAGGCTCTTAAAGTTATATAATATTAACAAGGTGTGGTTTTCACTGCAGTCAACCAGTGTTGTGCTGGTTCTTGTCAACATTAGTAATATTAGTGCAGCTGGATTTCTCTTGCCAATGTTCAGTTTAGTCTAGCAAATCCACGAAATCCTAAGCATTTCGAGGCAATCGAATCTTAATGAATGATGTAATGTGTAAGAGCAACTTGTCTTAAGGCGGTATAACTTAGTGATGATCTATGAGTCCATTTATGAAAGTGCAAGAAGGTCATCTTGTGGTTTTTATAGTGATTTTAAAAAGCTTTGGCACTTAAATGCAGTTGTGGATTTCAACTTGCTGCGTTTGCTCAGTTTGTACCTCTTGTTTTTTATTTTGAGAAATATTGATTGAAGGAGTATATCACCACAGGAATCCAACTGTGCTTTACAGTTCTTATATGGTGGCCATCCTAACATTCCAATGCCTCAGTAGACATTTTAGGTGAGTGGGGAGAACTTAAACTCCAAACATTTGCCTCTTTCTTTTTTCAAAACACGCTTGTCTAGAACAGCAAATCACTTTCTGTATGATAACGCATTTGGTGGGGACCATCCTGGTTCCTGGTGAACGCAGCCTCTTTCACAAGGCCAGTATGTTGTGCCTGGTAATGAATGGCCTTACAAACACAGGGAGACAGAATATTGTCTCAGCCTGCTTCAGAACTCAGAAATCACCAGGATGCATTTTGGATCAGCGAAGCTGTTTTAAGATAATCCATCAATCTTTCTGTAAACAGTTCCTCATCCAACAAGCACAGGGGAAATATATATATATATATATATGTGTGAATCAGTGGCTCTTTTTAACAAAGTAAAACAAAAGTGTTTACCTTACTTTAGCATATATTTGCAGGCTTATCAAATATAACAGTTGAATGTTCAAAATAAAAGGTATTTTTTAAAAGGTATTTTTAAGAACTGGGTCAGGCATGAAGGTCTGTGCAGATGCCAGAGCAGACTGATCTTTATTTTGACTTTATGAACTACCTACTAGTCTGTACTCTCTGAAGCGTAGGCCATTATATAGGTGCCTATATAAGGCTCTTGAACTTATGTTATCTTGAGAGGAAAGGGGGCGAGCAGCACAAAAAACGCTGTGGGACTGCTAGTTGCTGCCAAAAAACCAGAGAGAAATACTGTACGTTTCATTTAAGACTTCCACTGTTTCAGCTTACAATGAATGCATTTTTAAATGTAAAAGGCTAAGCTCTGCTGCTTGTCTGTGCTAGAATGGATTTGATTGCATAAGAGTAGTGCTCGAAGGCCGTATTACACAGACTGTAAGGCTTTGGCGCTTGCTTAATGCCAGGTATTTGTTTTCCTTGGTGTTTCTTTGCATTCATTAAAAATAATTGTGTTTTCTGCTGAGCAGCCCACAGCCTGGCACCTCCTTTGGATCCCAGCTCCTCTTTGTGCCAACATAAGCCATGCATACCAAGGAGGGACTACTTGTGTTTACCTCTCCCTACCGGCACAGACTGACGGCAGACTCAGGGTCCTCTCCTTTCGTTCTGTGGTTTCTGGCAGCCAGCGCCAGATTCCTCCATGTCTATCACTGTAATCAGGAGGCCAGACCTGCAGTCAGCCAAGCAACTTGAAACAAAGCAGCATGAACGGTTGAACATTATGTAGGTGAAGCATTCGGTTTTGGATACTGAGTAGCAGAATCTGTATTTTCTCTCCCAGCTTTTGTCAGATTGGCACTCTATCATAGGAGGACAGTCCCTCAGAGCCAAAAGGGAGCATGCATGCTCTCCTCCTCAGGATAGGAACCGAGCTGCAAAGCCAACGCTACACTGTGCTACCACGATCCTGGAGATGTCAATGCATTAATTAATTAACCCACACAAACCGGTTGGCAAATGTCTGATTACAAGCATTTGGTGTGATTACTGATTGGGTGCTGTGCTGATTTATCACACTGGCTCGTTCTATGAATTCCATTAAATTAAACTCCTCTGGGATCCCATGCCTCATATTATGTCATTACCCCTCCAGCAGAAGAAGATATGATTTTCACCACAGCTGCAAGTGCATGAATAAGTGGTAGAGGGTGTAAAGCATCCAGAAAATAAGGGCGTCTGTTAAAGATGAATAGGAATGATAAATAGCACGATTTGCACCGGCACCATTCAAGTGCTTTTCTTGGAGCACAGCTTTGCCATCAGTGATTGTTTGGATTAGGCTAAATGATAGTACATAATGCCATTTATGAAAAAATGATAAATACTAGACCTGTACTAAAACAATGTGAGATTTTTACACTTCCTGTGAATCTGACTTTACTAAACCATATGATTTATTACTCTGTCGTTAATCTCCGAAGAGCCTAGATGTAATAGGCCCATTGATGCTGACATGTCAAAGCAGGTAGATGAATGGTGTTTAGCCGGGTGACAAACTCCCTGAGTTTTCTTAGGCTGATATTTAACTCTCATTACTGAAACGACAAAGGCACGTGTCATGGTAGGAGAGAGGAGTGCTGGTAGAAGAGTGTCTGCTAATACCCTAAGCATATGTTTTACACCCAAATTTTTTTACAAAAACAAACAAACCGGGAAACCACACTGAGAACTGGTGCTTGAGTGGTGTTGGAAGATCAAACCCATTTCCATGGGAACACCAGTTACCTTACCACAACTGGCCTGAGGAGTGCAGTGTAACTGAGGATCAACATATTGTCATTTTTCATCCTCTACGATGGATTTCCCTCATTATGATTTTTGTTAAAGATTCCTCACGTTTTGATTTCATTGGATTTTTTGACATATCTCCCAACTTCAGCAATATCGGATTGACATAAATGTCCAATCAACTGGACAGTGTACGATCTTTAGAAATGATGTGGCCTATCACAAAATTAGCCATGTCTACAAAACAAGTTTGACCAATCATCATGACATTTCTTCTGCACTGATTGATTATCCTTCGCCCATAATTAGAAATAAAGATAACTAAGGCAGGGTAGTTTCAAATCCAAAATCAATGTATAGTGGAGTGTCGTCCTACATGCTTATGGACATGCTCACACTGTATTGGTGCATCGGCTTTTGCACCTTTAAAAAAATCCTTTGACATTTTATCCATGCTATTTTGGTCTCTGTCTTGAGGTAAACTTATTGCATTAGTTGTATTGCATTGTATTGCGTTAGTCAATCAGTCAAGATTGACACTGTGCAGCGTGTAGACACCTAAGAAGGAAATGAGTTTTAAAGTGTCTGTGGATCGGAATCTCGGTGTCTCCACTGCTATTTGGGTTTCAGTAGCCCCTCACTTTCTTTTAGCAGTGAAACAGTTTTAAGAGAAATGTTTGTTATTTCACACCAAGCGCACGGAGCCAGCAGTAAACCCGTCTGTGAACTTAAGTGCTATTCTATAAACTTCTCAACAGTGTATTCCCTAGTAAAAAAAAATGCTGTGTTGGTCAGAGATGGATAGGGGGCATTTAGGGACCAATAAACCAAAAATACACAAATACCTCAAATGAGATGTCTCATTGTAGCCTACAGACTGATTTACTGATTCCCAGAATCAAAGGCCAGCCACCCTCGTACCCTCTTATTTCACAAACAAACTGGGAGTGGGGGAGGACACACAATGGCTGCGACAGTATTACTGTGTTATTATGGTTCCACTGTTGTTCACTCCACACTGTCAATGGTAATAGATATAATTCACGTGGATAGTTAACTATGTGCTGCTCCGAGAATGTTGATTTGTTTCGTGTTTAAAAGCGAGAGTGAAACAGGCTGCGTATTTGTGTGTACTAACCTTTTGAAAGATCATTCAACTTTGTGGTTAAAAGCTGAAAAATGACAGATGAAGCTCCCTTCCACCTTGCCTGACCTGATCTCCTTATGACAGCAGTAATGACCAGTAATGACTGCATATCCTCTCCCTGCTTTCCAGTAATGCACTTAGATATGATTGAATCCTGCTCTTCGTCTGCCTCTCCTCTTTCAGACACGTGCCTGAAAAACTACCCCATTACAAACCCAGTTAACTGCAGTAATATGGGCTGTGGCAAGAGCACATCTTGCAGTATCATTAATGCCACTGTTCATTACGGCTTTGTCCTTGAATCCACACATACCGGGGGGATTGAAAGTGTTTCATGGCTGCAGCCATGGCAACAGAAATTCTGTCTCTTTCACTTTTTCCTGGAAAAATACATCGTAATGGACTGCAGCACATCGGCATTTTGTGTTAGTGTCCGTTACAGACAAGAATTGCATCGCCACGTTATTATTCTATCATAGCCAAATGACGTGGGGTGGATTGCATTCACAATGTTGGCTCAGCAATATACCGGAGCCTACCACAAACAAAACTGAGTTAACAAAGAGAGAAACGTGTGTACATAAATGATTCAATCTACACTCAATTGAATCCACTTATTTTGTTAGTGTGTTTTTGGAGTCAAGAGATAGGCCTAGGTCCAGACTCTCAGGGTTTTTGAGCCTGGCATGTAGCTCCTCTGCCGCCATAACATAGTGTTTGTAATTAGTTTAATTCTACAGTTATTAAGCCGTCCCACAAATTCAACCTCAGACTGGATTCTCACAGAGCTTGCCATTCAAGCGGTCTGGATGTGTCTGGTGCCACGGTTCTTACGTGGGATGATCCCACACGTTGCAGTTTGTTTGAGCCTTGTAACGCTATTCCCCGCTGTCAGTAGTATTCTATTCTCTATTCCGAGGATATACACACAATCACTAGCAGACTGAACTGTACAAATATTTGGAGAGGAGAACGGTTGGCCCTCAAATGCCATTCTGAATGAGAGGCACAGGATGAGTTTATCAAAAGGTTTTGCTTGTTTAAAGAAAACGTGCACTTTTTGTGTGTAGTCTATAGTTGGTGGTTCACAGAGGAGAGGTCTTTTTTTGAAATGTGATAACATCAGCCCATTCATCGTTGCATGGTGTGTCCTAGATGTCAGTCCCTTTAATTCCACGTGCCTATTTCTTCAGATTAAGTGGCATGTTATTCAGTGTCTTCAACACTGATGAATACGAAAACGGGCCATGCATAATGTGTAGAAGCTGTTTCATTTATGTGTGCAACACAGTCTCACTGAATGTAGCAGATTACGTTTTGTGGACAGGAATAATGTGAAGGTTACGTTCCTCCACCACGAATTGGATGATGCGACAAGAGCACAAATTGAACACACAATTTTCACATGATTGTCGTGTGGAAAGGTTGGCTAACGGTTAAGTCTAGGCAACTAAAACATTGGGTACGGTTAGGGTAAAGTTTTGTTCATGATAAACTTAGAAAAAAACGGAAATGAAAAGTTCACTCACACTACAAAAGTTAATGGTAAAAGGAAATATATGCGCCACCTCGATTATCTTAAAAAAATCTGTCTGGTAAAACAGTGAAGGTGGCTGGTAAGTACTGGAATCCATCAACCGCTGTGACCAGTGGACGAAAAAGTTCGTTTCCTGCCCAGCTTGGCAACACTGACACCTGGTGGCCAGATGTCTGGCTGCCACTGCTACTTAGCTGACCAATAATTTAAGACACTGGGAGACATAAATCAAGATTCTGTACTCTGCCTCAGAGAATTTGTCCAGCTGAAACAGGAGTTATTATTAATCGAGTGATTCCAGCGGAACGGCCAGCGTAGATTTGGATACAGAGACTCTCAAACCACATAAATCCTCATAGATTTCAGTCCATTTCAATTATAAACAATTGTGGTGCTCGTTGAGTTTTCAGCTTTTGGTGTCTACATTTGGGCAAACTGATGCTGAAATATCTGAACGAATGTCAGCTGAGCGAATCAGAAAAAGGAAACAATATTCCCCAGGCTTTTCTGTGCCTGGATGAACATAATGACCTATAGTATTTATTTATAGTGTTCATCTTAAATAACTGTTTTAAGTGGATCAGCGTCATAGCATTGACAAAGATATAAGACACTCATCTATGCATGTTATCATATCATCTAAACGCTATAAAGCGGTTTACCTGCAGCCTGCTCTGAGCCCTGGGATGGAATCAAAGTGGATTGAGAGGAGCAACTTTGCCCTTTGTAGTCCCCAGAGAGTCAGGGGTGGACGGGGCTTTGTTTAGTCTGACCCGGTGTGTTTCTTTGCTCCTAAGGCCTTCGGAGACGCCAATCTTAGATTGTCTGAATGACCGGCAGCACATCACTCACTGTCAGCTCCCCAGAGCCTCATCTACACCTCCCCTCCGTTTCCCACCTAGTGCCAACGTACCACACTAGACAGCCATGGATGGAGAAGACCAATATACCGGTTTGCTGGTTTGTCCATTTATCGGCTTATATTCAAGTACAATTCCACCCTAAAACACTTGAACACTGTTTTAATAACAACCACTAGTGATATATCTTGCATTTCTTGGGAAATTTTTTTTGGTGCTGTATTTTTCACAAGGGGGTTGGGGGGGGTCTGTGATTGGTTAAATGCAAATAAATAATGTCACTATGCGTGCGGTGCTCTGTGCATGTGTGTGACCAATAAAGTACAACTACAGTTATCGGCCTTCAAACACCCATATCGGTGAAACTGTAACAGTACGTGTAGGCTACATCTTTGCCATGTTAAAGAAAGCATAACATAAGTAGTGTCAGGCACTGCAGAAACAGGCTCCCTGCCAAGCAGATTAAGAAAGACAATAATAACAACCCTACCACAGACTCCTCAGCTCAGCTCCTTTCACCGGGAACACTTGCCTATCTGTCCTCACCAGCCAAGGCTGTTTGTTGATGCAGGGAATTCAGTAAAATGGGCTATTCAGTCAGATATTAAATAAAGCAGCTAGGTAGAGGTATAGGGTGTCTAACTGCTGTCTGTCAAGTGGCGACTGTCTTACCTGGACTACCTTCCCACCGTCCTCCCACCACCTCTGCCCAGAGCACTGTGTCCGTTTGCTGTCATTAAAAACATAATCGAAGGGGAAAAGGAGCCTGCACACGCCTAAACAACAGGACATTAAGCAAACGTTTCAGCCCTGCAGGTCTTAATCAATACTGTCATGTTTGCTTCAGTTTTTCTTTGTCTTTACTTTTCATTTGTTTGCACCATGTTCAATTAAAATAACCTTATTATTTACTATCTCAGCTTCTTCATGCCCTTTTTTGAGGTTTGATGCCCTAACTGGCTGGTGTCTGGCCTGCTTTTCAGTTTTGTTGGTGTTTTTGAGCCAAAGTAATCTCTAGTGCCTTGGCCAACACAGGCGCAGTATCAAGCATCTTTATTCACCTTTGCTGTTACCGAAACAGCAGTACCGGTATGTGTTCTCTTTGAGGCTTTGGGTGGTCTGAGTCGGTCTTCTCCTGTTTGTGGGAGCTTCTCGGTAGACTGTCTGTGGACCTCTCAGGTAATTTGAGTGACTCCTAATTAATTGTTACAGCATGGCGAATAGCAGTCTCCGTCTTACTCGCAGAGCTTTGCTGGCGTCGGGCTGATATTTAAAGAAGAAAATTGTAACTGTGAGTCTGTCCCAGGGTACCGGGCCTCTCTCTCTCTCTCTTTGAGACGCTATTTTCATACTTCAGTGTCTGGAAAGCTGAATTGGCGTAATAAATGTTCATAGATGGATTTTCACGGCACTGTTAAGAATTGTCAGACCAACTGGTCAGAGCTTTGTCGTGCTAAATGTAAAAACAGATGGAGCTGATGGCGGCGGATGGATGTCATATTTATCATACAGATGCATCGTGGTTTCAGTCAATTTGAACTCAACTTGAAAATTGCATCAACTTATGGTGAAGCCAGTCACTGGAGGAATTTAGTCCGTTTGAACCAAACGTTGTTATTCTTAGTGACAGCTAAATTAAGCCTATATTAATATTAGGCGCACTTTAAATAGAAGTTTGAACATATCGATTTCTCAGTTATGATACCAGAAAACATTGAGTTGCTTGGTATAATCAGGTGAAATACCACTCCATATAAACAATATCCTAAATGACTCGTCAAGCATACAAGCCCATACAATTGAAACTTCCACAAGCCTTTGGATGATTTGCCCTTTTACATCAGGATGAGGATGTGTTTTCATTTTCCTCTAAGAAAATAGTCTGCTAGACGTACTAGTACTAAGTTTTGAGCAATAAAAGCCCTCGGCAAAAGTTACATAATTCAACCCTTTCAAAGATCGTGAGGTATGTACTGTACAAGGAATGATTCAGACTGACGCTTACCTGCTCAAAATATTGTTGTTGCTTCAGAGGGTCTCAACGTACGTTTCTAAGGTTACTTTTACATAAAATAACATAGGTCGCACATGCTTATATTTCCGAAAAAAAACTTTTATTTCACATGACTAAAAAGATTTGTAAGCAGAGAGAAAGTTGTCCTCTTTGCCTTCATGGGCATTTTAGCATGGCTTTTGTTTTTCTTTAATAAAGCAACAGCTTGAGTCACAGTGTCGGCAGGCATCGGCCATCCTGGTTGCTGAGACGAGTTAAAGATCTTAAGCTGGGTGTCTGTGCTCTGCACCCGGTGGGCTTAAACATATATCACACTGGCAGTGGGCTGTTTGCTTTCAACCCTCTCCTCCCCTTCCACAGCCGGTCACTGATCCCCTCTCTGTCTCTATCTCACAGTGAATCCCTTCTAGTCGGGGGCAAAACGTGAGGTTTCGCAGTCAAACAACACCCATGCTGGCTGAGAATTTCTTTGATCCCCAGAGCCTTGTATCTGACGGAGCTCCTGGACTCCCTCCCTCCTTCCACCATGTCAATGATGTGCACTTAACTTAAAATTAACAAATTTAAAGGAGAAATCCACAACATTTTCACATGAATAAATGTCAAATTGTCTACTCTCTTTCTCCATTTGATATAACACACTAGTGATTCAACCTATACCCACTTCATCAAAGCTTTCATATTTGCTGTCCTAAACACCCGGTGTCTGGTATGTCTTTCGTGGGAAAAATCCTCTGGCAAGTGATGCATTTTACGTTTGGAATAAATAGAAGAACTGAATAGTTAGCATGAACAGTGATAGCCAAAAGAGCACCACTTACAGAAATGCAAACTCCATCCAAGGTAAAAGTCATAGTACTTGCCACACTGTTTGATTGACAGGTGATCTCTGGTGCCATGCAAAAACACCACTGCAACGGCGCTTAGCACCAAAGACGGCGACAAAATTTAAAACAAAACACTGCAGCAATGACCATTAAGCACCAAAGATGGAGACAAAAAAACAAACAAACGTGGATCTCACGGATTACAAGTTTAAGAAATGATTACATGAAATAAAGGCTGCGCCCAAAAGAAAGTCTTCTGAACACACTGTAGGGGACAAGATGGAAAAATGTGCATTGATTCGGAAGGAGGGTTGGTATGGGTGTGAAGGCTGTGAATTGTCCTGCTGACCCCTGTGACTCCTTTGATCACTGGACCTCGATGACAGTGCACCATTCCATGCCAAATTGCCATGTCACAACATGGCAGATCATCTATCAATCTAGATTTCCCCAAGGAACAACAGTTTATCTGCACCAGTTTTGACTTGCTACAAGTAGGCAAAGAAAACGTTGAAATACAAATGTAATCGTTAACTATTGTAACACTGTACACCTCCGGTGTAATTGTTATAAATATGCCTTTGGGCAAATTGAGAATCACATTTATTGGGGATAACCAGATGGCTATGAGTGTGGTCATAAATAATTTCACCATGGTCATTGGACATGAGGCTTATGGATTTGTTTCGTCTTGTTTACAGTATATGTACGTGTCTTTTGAAATCATATTATAATCTACGGTTATTTCTTTATGATCTAAAAGTACATAATGGATGACATCGTCACTGATTAGACCTACAGTATATTCCTTTTTATTGGGAAAATTAAACAATATGAAAAATATTGTAGGACATGGATGCCCGATATGACACATATGTCATGTTTACATGCTCTTTAACAGAAAATTATCACATTGGGACGGGGTAGTCTACACCAACAAGGTTTGGTCCTTCCTTTTTAGACTTGCAAAATGGTTTGAATAAATAGTTCTCCAAGTTAGCATTCAAGGCTCATGAAAACAATAATGATACAACAATGTAACCAATATAATGAGTCTAGTCTAGACCAGTGGTTCTCAATATAATAGTGTAATTCACTAGAAATTATGCCAATTAGACAATGTATAAGAACGACTATTGTGATAATAGGTTCTCACCACTATTATCTCCCAGCAGGACAGACAGCTATACAGTTCCATACTAAATCAACCACATCGAACATCTTCCCACCAGGGGGTCACTGGAACCAGGCCATATCAAACGGGGTCCATGGCCTAATGTGTGTCTATTTGGGGTTCCCTGACATGAAAAAGTTTGCGAAAGCATTGACTAGACTGATGCTACCATCCAGCATAATCTCACAGTAACCCATGTTGCCAGATTACAGGAGCCATGTGAACTCTGCACAGTTGCTTAATTGATGTATGGTATTTCTAAAACCAATTTCTAAACCAAAGGTATTTCACCATTATTACGTGGCAACAGGAAGTGGAGGCAAGATACCCTCCTAGGCTACGTGTTATACTGTTTTTTGCCCCTACCAATGCCCATTAATTTCCTTTAAGGCCTGTATTTGACCTTTGTCTGAGGTATAGGGCCACACAGAGGGTTTATGGGTATCGGTGAGTCATAAAGGCCGACTGCATCCATTCTGTCTGCATCTGGGCACTTCCCAACAAAATAGAAAGTCTGTCTTGCAGCCATTGCATGGACATGAGGGTCAGAAACGAAGGGGAGCTTAAGACAGAAATGTCCTTGAATTATTTCTTTGGCATTTAATCCTGTTCAACATGTTTGTTGAGTTGTCAAATATTTACACGTGAATGCGGCTACTGTCCCCTGTGGGCCACCGTTGGTGATTTGTGGGAGCCGATTAGCGGGGGATTCTCTCTCCAGTGCCGTTTTTGATCTGAAAACAACCAGAATATGCAATAAGCAGTAGAAAATGTCTCTGACTGTTCCTCTGTTTATGTGATGGTATGTTATAATTAAAACTTAAACAAATCTGAGTCGTACAAAGTGATTGTTTATTTGAAAATATGCAAAGCAATTGTATTATTTCATAGTTTAAAAAATCTAACAATGAAATGATGGACATGGATTTCCTATCTGATTGTACAAGTACACATGTATTATGTGCAAACAAATGCTAAATTAAGATAAATGTGCATGTTCTTGCAGGCTGTCCACAAGAGTAACACTGTGAGTCAGTAGAGAGTATAAATCACGCTTAACAAGACACCTCATCATATGTTATCTCTTTCCTCTAGTTTTTATGTTGTTGCAAAAAAAAACAAGGATGAATTGGAACCCACACTTTTTTTCATCAGCTTGGTAAACTGAAAGTGTTTGACTGTAGGGCACTGGGAGGAATGTGTCTCCTGCTAAAACGTCACCTCTTAAAGAAAGCATATTACGTTACATACAAACATGTCATTTGTGGGACACTGGGGTGGAAATGTCTCCTCGGGGAGCAATCAGACTGACTCCAGCTTTTTAAAAAGGTCTCCTCTCTCTGCCGCTCCTCATTTTTCAGACTCCAGGAATTAGTAGAAATCCTAGCTTTTAGTATTCGTCAGAGCCTGACCCACACAGCTCAGTTACATTGATTAGAAATCAATTAACATTTTCCTGTTTGAAAGTTCCTTTGTAATTCAACTCCGTTGTAGATAAATCATAGCTTGACACACCGTTAGATCCACAGCAGGAATGAAGTTTCGTAACAAGAAGTCTAGAAATCAAACTAGCACCAAATAGCAGTGATCAGCAAAGCATCCGACCGCACAGAAAATACATGTGTATAAAACATCACCTCTACACACCAGGCAGACCAAATTACCTGGTATTAGGCTACGAATGGCAATGGAATATGATGTGCTGCAAGCGGTACGCATAGCCTAATGTCTATGCATCCATTTGACCACTGTATTGGCTAGATTGGTCTAATATGCCATTGCTTAATCTGCTTCTAAAATGCGTTTAATATTATTAGACATCATTTGGAGACCTTTCTGGCCTTTCCTCCGGCACAGGGAGGCAAGGGAACTTTGGGAGTAGTTTACACTATATCATAATCTGCAATATCTATCCGCTACACATGCATTATTTACTAGACAACAGATGTGCATTAGAATTTTCTCCCGCAAATGATCTCTCATTAGCCATCACTGTCCGGGCTGGAGATTGAAGCGCTGTGTCTCTCTGTCTGTTAGAGTAGTTTGAGTCAGACAATCCCCAACTACCTGGAACCTCCTCCAGTAAGAGTCTCAGTCCAGCCTGCCTCCTCACCCTACGATGTGTATTCCAGCAACATATAGGCATCTCCTAAGTAGGGCCGAGGGGCGGCTGCTCTAATGTTTGCATATAGCACTCTTGGCACTGGCAACAAAGCAGCCATTCCTCTGGTAACCACCGCCAGTCATTAAGCGTAATTTGTCTGGTATCCCTGCGTTGAAAATGCACAAAGGAGGGTAAGTAAAGACAGCATGAGGTATTCTTCTGAGCTGT
>OMOT01027312.1:0-19167 GCA_900312575.1 Acanthochaenus luetkenii | reverse complement strand
TTTTTTCCCTCTATTCCAACCACAGTCATCCCAAAAAAACAACACTGCAGACACACACACATGCATGCACACACACACACATTCCAGGCTCTGGTTCCCTATTCTAGGGAACGTGATGATTTATGATTTATGTATTAATTAACATACCTCACTACATCCCTCAGGGCAGCTTCCCTCCTTAATGTTAGAATACCTCTCTCGCGCCCTGATGGTTCTCTTGCTGCTCAGTGACAGCTGGAACATTGGGTCCCTCTTTTCAGAGGGAAACTTTGTCTTTGTTTCCCAAATCTGTCTCCCCTCACTCTTGCACAGTCATTCATCTGAACAGGCCCTTCATTTCAGAGGATGATGACAACTGCACTGTCAGGTGGATGACTCTAGTTTGCTTACCTAGGCTAGGCCAGGCTCTATTTATGTTGTTCTAAGTGGGAGAAAGCTTCAGTGAATCTATACCAGCTATCAGCACGTTGGTCAAATGTGGAGATTACTGCTATGTTTAATTACAGAATATATGATGTCTTACAAGTCTGATTCAGTAGGTCAGAGCAGTCGTTCCAAGTATTCCTTTCAAAATGTCTTCTCCATACACACTAGCCTGAAACGGGTGCTTCCTGTGCTGCCCAGCATTTTGTTGATCACTATGCAACATGCATTTTCAGCAGTGCACTTTATTCACCAGTCCCCTTAATCCTGAGGCTTTTACTAGCTGCTCTTCATTCCCCTATTGCCATCTGGCAGCAGTGGCTCTGCTTACAGCATCGATTTCCCCCAGTTAAATGTTTTTAATGGTATTCGAGGGCCTGCGTGGTGCGGTCGTCACGCAAAACACCACCAATCGCGGTGCTTCCCTGCGCCAGTGAGGTAATGAACCTATCAAACACGTCTGTAAAGCTCTGTAAGGGAGACAGTGACAGTGCACAGAGGAAAGTTCTATTACGAGACCCACTTCTGTCTATGTGTGTGGTGTATGCAGAGAGGTGATACAAGAATAATGTGCTGAAAATAAAGTTAATCACATTGCGGGTACTAATCCAGTGGGGAGATAATGAATAAAAATGTGATCCTCACCCTATTCTATTGACGAGTGTATTCTTGTATGAATTATTGGGGCTATGCTGTAATTTGGTAGAGCCTTCACTCTGTACTGTGGTCTCACAATGGACCTGTGAATCCCCATCTATTCTTTATCTCAACCCCACTAAAGCCAACATCTCCTTTGTTCTCTATATAGCCTGAACTTACCTAAATATAACTTGTGTTTCTTTCACTTCTTTTTTGTCTGGACTTGTCTGACCATCTTTTATCCACTTTCTTTTAACAGGCGTTAAGGTGGACTAAGTGAGCCAGTGGAGTCATCTGTAGGATTTGTTTTTCATCCTCTTCTCTTACAAGCTGACCGAAGATGGGGCTGAGAGGAAAAGGTTTTCTTTCTGAGATGGTATAAACTGTGTGGAGACTTAAGTTTAAGACTTTTTGAAATCCCAACTGGTTTTGAAAACACATTGCATTACGCACATAGTGAAGGATTTCTCATTCTTTCTTTTTTGTCTCTCAGTCATGGATATGCTCACACTAGACAATTAGGCAAGGATGCGTTATCACATACTTCATAGTATAATGGAGAATACATCACCGATGTGAGGTGATGGGTAAATCTGGTGTTCATTGGCCCAATAATCCTCTATTGTGTCCCCACCCTGGCTTGTTTTTCTCCTTCATGAGGGTCCACCCTAAGTCAAAGTAAATACATTTTAATGGTCATCCTGAAGAATCCTGAACAGTCGATGCAGCCATTACAAACAATTTAACACTTCTTGCTAACTGTGGAGGAGAGGTTTGACTTGATGTACCTGTTTCATTAGAATGTACTTTTGTCTGCATACCATTAACCACTGCTTTGGACGAATAACACATACCACTTGATCCTGGAGTCTAAAAAAATCAGCTCGTCAGTCTTTCTAAATTCAGCTCAGGGAAGCTGTGTGGAATGGGTTCTCTTTTTTATTTTTTTATTCTTTTGCCTTTCATGAAAGGTTGCGAGGCTGATGCGGGAGACCTTTGCTAGGACTGTGTGTGCGGTACGCCTTGTTAAAATGGGTCTGAAAATCCTCCACCTGTAAAACGAAGCTTTTGACAATAATCCCTCCCCTGACTTTTCAAGCGCAAGACAGACAGACCATACTATTAGCAGCAAACACAATTGTTGTCCTTTACACACCAAAATAAAAAGTCCACACTGTATTCTGAACCACAAAATGTGGCAATTTTTAAAATATTTATTTACTTTCTTCATCCATGTCTTCGCTGCTTGTCAAGGCAGTTGTATTGTAAAGTCTTATCTAAGATCAGTCATGGGTGCATACAAATTATGAAAATTAGGATCCCAATGTGCCAGTAGCTTGCTGCTGCCTTTAAGTGCTGTTGGGAATATTATAACAAAATGTGTGCACATGAACAACCCAACAAAGTGGTAAATGTTTATTACATTTAGATGGTGGAGAGCATGGAAGCCATACCAACAAGCTTAAGTGATGTCAAATAGTATGTAAGTAATGAAAAATGTCATGTATTTTACTATTATATATTACTGTTTGGCATATTATGCAGATAGAGTATTGTTATATGTTTCCATTTGGACTCTTTGATCAACTTTTAGTTGTCACATAAAACCTTTGGCTCGTAAATTGATTCTAACATTGATTACATCCCTGATGAGCATTTCCCCCTCTTCATTCTGCCACACAAAGTAGCTCAGTGCCGCTTCATTTCTTCAATACAACAACAGCCACTAAAACTACTTTTGCCACAGGGTCCAATTTTGTTATTAGCACTTGAATGTGCAAAGCTCTTGCATAAGCAACAAGTTATATATATGCCCTCCAAACTCAGAAGTAGGAGCTTACTTAAAAGGATAGTGGACCCATTTTTTAAATTGTGATGTTATTTAACTTAGCCCCAAAGTGGTACGTAGGTGTGTTCAGATTTTATCCTAGGACGATATTTTCGCTAAAATTGCTTTTTATGTCTCTGCTGTTTCAGCTTCCCTCTGTTTAGCTCTTTCTGGCATCACTCCGCACGAACATTACGAGATGGAAGTGGCCGCCAATATAAACAGAAGAAGAAGAAGGGAAGTGAGATAACGTTAGTCTGTTTCTGTGTTGTTGTTTTTTTGTAGTTAAACCATACTTGTTCGAGTCAGAATACACAGATTTAGAACTAGAAGAAATCTAGCTTCAGGGCAACATGAGCAAAATGCGTTCTTCGCAACAGGGGAGTAGATCTGCCGTGGATGAACAATGTTCTGGACAACTTTCAACCACCAACAAACTAACACTTTGTTTGTTTAACAAGTTGAGTGGATTTAGATGGTTATTTTATGAAGGCTAGCTGGGGGGACAATCTGCCCAATGGCAACATGTTAGCATTGGTTCAATTCAGTACAGCTAAAATGATGAGGCATGGACAAAATCTGAACAGTCCTACGTGCCACTTTAGGGCTAAGTTAAATAATACACAATTTAAAAAATGGGTGCACTATCCCTTTGAGGAGTACTTAAGGGCAGTATACTTCTTATCTACTAGCCGACTTGAGGAAAAGCAAATTAACTAAATATGTGATAGACGAATGCAAATTATAAATCAAATAAAAAAGATGCATGATGTGCTAGCTAGCTAGATTAGTATAAAGTCAACAATATTTCCCTCTGGCAAAATAGCATTACTTGTTTTCTTTTGCCTCCAAAACGAACAGTGTTTACTATAGCTACAGAAGCCCTGTGAAAAACAGCTGTGCTGATCCTTTGTTGAAGTTTGAAGCAGACCTGTCAAAGTAGTTTGATGCTGCCTTTGATGCCTTGTGCGTTAGGGCACTGAAAATGTGTGCGTCTGGTGCCTCCTGTGCGTTTCTGGCTTCATGGTCATTTAATATTTCAATAGACGATAACAGTCTTTGTGAACAAAAACAAAACATAACATTACGGTTATGTAACACTGCAATAGATGATAATAAACAGATAGCTCCATGCTCACTATCCCCGGAGTGCTGCAGATAGGTCATGCCAGGTATCCATTCACAGTCAGGTCTGGGATGAATCCCGAGCTCCTGTGGCATTTGTCTGTTAGGAGCATATATGAGACCGGCATCAGCATTGCCGTGTTGACCCTGGCTGCACTGCATTAGCTCAGAGCCACCAGTTTGGGGATGGTGAAGGGACGGTGGTGAAGAAAACACTGCAATCTGCTTAAAACTATAAACAGGCACCCAACTTTCCTCAATTACCGCATCACCCAGAAAGTAAATTCTGTTTATTCAAATGGATGAACCATCAAACCTCTAAGCAGCACAATTTCAGGGATGTTCCCAAGAGCTTACCGTTTAATTTGAATTTTGTTATCATGTTTGTGTTTTCTATTAGTAACGTTTGTCCATAGGAAAGGGTGGTAACAAATATATGCAGAGCTCCTAGATTCCTTCATTTTTTTTAGGTTGGCTTAGTTTAAAATAATAACCTAATAATTCATACATGGACTACCAGTCTTGCAATCTCTCAAGGTTATATTGGACATTTCATGTATCTGATTAAATAATCTGTAATAACTATTCCCTCAGCATTTGCATATCAAAACCTTGCCTTAATTTAGCATAATAATATGACTGAGAACTGCAGCACAAGGAATGTTATTGGTACATATTTGGAAGGCACAACGTCAGAGCAGTGAAAAGTAAGGTGAGGGAATTAATTGAAATTATTACATTGTGCATGCAAATACATTGTTTGATGATACTTCTAAATTATGTGACATCAGCAAATATATTGGGTGGTAAGAAAACCAAAAAGTTTGTGACAAATTACTGTGTGATCTGTTTCTTGTTTTTGTTTTTATTATAAGCGTCTGAACCAGAATGTGTACTTAAGGAAGCCGCAGAGGCAAAGTAATTTAGCCTTAAACTCAAAATGTAAATGTTATCCCTCGTAATAATAATTTGAAATGCTTTAATTTAACACTAAGTAATGCCATTTCCTGAATGAAACTAAGGCAGGTATATGAGGTATAATACAAAGAGGCTGCTGAGTCTCAAACCCTTTTACAAATCCCAAGGTTTGACATATAATTTCTAAGCCTACCAGTGTTTGAACTATGATCCCTCTATGGCTGCAACACTCATCCCCCACATCCACGGAAGTAATGCATCATTCATCATTCTGAATGCACCCTATCACTTTGAAAATGACCATTTGGACATGGCTGGTGATAGCCTATCTAGTGAACACCTAGCCTCAGGATAGTTATAGCTGGACATTAAAGTCACCTTGCCAAAGTTTAATGTGCCTTTAAAAGGAGTGGACTTTGAAAGAGAGATGATATAAGGGACCAAGAGTACAGCTGGTTTTTTACCAGGTAGTTAATTGCATTTACCTGGAGTCCCTGGTCATAGTCAGTCCCTATTAGACAGAATGAAAACCAGCAGTACTCTGGGTCCTCAGGACAAGAGTTGGGAACCACCGCTCTATATACATTCTCATCCATCTCAGAGTTTGTTGTTCAATTGATATAACTGATATGACATGTCAGATGCAAAATTAGGTAATGCACGATAGACGGTGGTAGCTAGATGGGTGGGTAAATGGTGGCTTCAATTAAATAAACTATTTAGAAAAGCTTAAGGATCATAATTATTAGATTGCTAGTGTTTGGGGTATTTAGCTAGAGTTTTGTCCCTGACCCCTTGAGTCTTTGTATGCCACGGTCGAGGCAGAAAACAGAGACAAATTGTGAAAAATGTAAGCATAACTTTTAGTTTTAATCTTAAACTTACAGCTCTGAGCTTAAGCATTTGTACTGAATCATCTTGTACTGACTTTATTTGGTCTGTACTAATCTCAAACTCTAATCTCTGCTGAATTGCAATAATCATTCAAGTGGGGAATTTTTAAACGTCTGCACAGTTTTCCACACAAAGTGTCAATATTGAATCATAGTGAAATAATTCAGCATGGAGCCAAGTCAGTATGTGTCCATTGCTTTTGGGTGAACAAAAATATATTGTTCTATGTCAATGTCTCAGTGTGCTGTAATGAGTGCAAGAGGGTCTTTTTAAAGATATCATCTCTGCTGAGAGGTGCTGACATGCTGGAAATATAAATTGTTACTGTAAGTGCACATTAATATGGACACTTGAATTACAGTGTCGGTGTATGGCTTCAACAATTATTGGCAAATTAGCATGAGAACAGAAATAGCTCGATTGTGCCCCACTGTGCATAGAGTTAATAATAGTTTGGATCCAAAACAACATTTTTCTCTTGAGAAAGGGAAAGCCACACATTTCCCTCCAATGAAAAAGAAAATCATTGCATTATTATAGTGAATGTTAGCGAATTTGAAACTGTTTTAAGTTGAAATTGCTCACCCCGAACGAACAAAACTAAAATGTTGCATTTCCAAAGGCTCATCAAGAAGAAACATGTTAACAGTGGAGCACGGCAACACATTTTGTTTACCGTGCGGCTCGTTACCATTTCGTTTTGGCCAGTTTTTTACACTTTTTTAAGGGACCACAGTAAACTATACATAAGTCGTGAACGTAATGGAAGAGAGGCCCATGAAGAGTGCAGTGCAGATGGAAAACCCTGAGGACATTATGTAGGATGGCTGTAATTAAGCACTAAGTGCCATATGTCCAGAGCCTCCTCTTCGGGTGGATCAACACTGTCCTCTAACTGAACTAGAGGTGAAAGAGCCAGCAAGTTACCCAGCCACTACTGTGTGGTCATGCACTCTCTTCAATACATATTTTATAACCACAAATGTTATACTGTTGCAAGAGAAACTGCTTACGGAATGGCATGCTATTTTCTTCTCAATACTGAATCTACTGAACGACTTGGTATTGAGGGTAATACTACTACTACTTATAATAATAAAAAATAAAAAATAAAAATAATAATATAGCTTTTCACAGAATGAAGGGTCCACGTTTCACAGCATGTCACAAAGTGGAAGACTGCCTGTATCTGTAAGTCTGGGGCTCCCTATGAGTGGAGCCCAAAGTGTAGATTGAACCCCCGACAGATCAATGATAGATGGGTGTAGGAGCGCCTGGAGAGACGATGGGCTTCGTAATTACCTGTGTGCCTCTTTGATTCAGTGGGTGTTCGAGTTGATGAGGAAGATGAAGAGATGGGGAACTCTAGCTGAAAGGAGCGCTGCAAAGACCCACACTTTCAGTCAGGCCGGTCCAGCTCATGATAGCAGAGAGTGATGAGACGTACAGGACTTGGCAGTCTATTAACGGCCCATACAAACTCATTTTTATATAGTCAGACAGGGAACTGTAGAGGCTAAGGAGACTGGGGACCTGCGTGACACTGTTGCCCAGAGCCCTTGGGGGGAGATGAGCCGACTGAGTCAGAAAGAGAGGAAGCGTTGGCTGGCTGTACAAAGAGGAGACTGTTCGGAAAGGCAGGGGGAGAGGGGGAGAGTGGGGTGGAGAAAGTGGGAGAGAGACATGGAGAGATAGAAAAAAGAAAGAATGAAAGGGAGAGAGAGAAAGAGAAGGACAGGAAAAGTAGATGGAGAGAGAGGGAGAGGGTAAAATTGCTTCATTTCATATTTTTATATCACATTTTCACACAATAATTTTAGAGCTGATATTAAATCAGGAAATGTAACATGATTTATCACACTATGCTATCTACCCAATGCACAGATAGTCACAACACCAATCACAATGTTTTGTGAGAAAGAAAAATCCTTTGGGATTATAACCTAATTTTCATGATCACATATGCAATTACATTGTGCTCATTAGTCTCTTGGTTCCTTGAAGTTTGCAATGAATACATTTTCTTGGTTTTGTAGTAAGTCATAGGCTTCTTTTGCCTAAATGTTGTTACTCTCAAAGTGATGTCACTGCAAAACTGTTCAAATATAATTTCAGACTGGACTTATGGAAACCTGAGATGAAAGACTTGAACCCCTGCACTCATCTTCCATCAATTACTTCATCTTCTCAATGCTGTATTATCTTCCACCTCTAGAAATGCCTTAATTCATGACATGTGTACAGGCCGAAATACATGAAATGGCTTAAAGGCTTTCTCTCTCCTTTGCCTGTGGCATATGAGTTGCCAGCTGCTTTGGAGTCTCTATCGCTCTCAAACACACACACACACACACACACTCATACACACTCATACGGCCAGTAGTGGAGCCACCAAGACGATTAACCCTAGGAAATACTCTTCGAGAATTCCATTCCAGACACCACTGCAGTCACTGCAGCAGAACAAAAGCTCCCACCATAGCAGTAGAGCAAGTCAATGTAATAACTCCCATATGACTCAAGGAGGCTACTTTCCCTCTTTTTATTTCCTTAATGTGAACCTCCCCAGAGCTAAATGCTGCCACGTCCAGCCATGATAGCCCAAAGAGGTTTACAAGGACTTTGCAAGACAGGCTGTTTTATGGTATATGGATGCCGTTTTTTTGGCCATTGATTTTAGCCCTTGGATTACTTCCCGTGGAAGATGATGTTATAAATCCAAGCATGCTTTAATAATGTACACCTCAAGGTGTCCCTGCAGTGTCAACCTAAAGGGCTGGAGGACAGGGAGGGGGTGCATTATCACAATTTACTGTCACTGGCACTTAAACTCAGATCTGTTGATTGTACCTGTGGAAAAGGAAGATACTTTTTTTCTGCGAGTCAGATGTTTTATTCAACACAGTTTGCTCATCCCACATTTGACAAGATGTGTATCTAAGGGGGACCAATTAATTGTGATTGTGTAAAATGTAGCCCAGATACCCCTGGGTTTGTAAAGGGTTAAATATCGATAGGATGGCAAGTTTAAAGGGAATGTAAGCAGAGTTAATGATTCATGTGGGTGCACTCCATCAAATGAGCTATAGTATAGGCCTAAGGGCCATGCTACAGTGGAATGGAGGGGAGAGGTTACCACGCTCCCAGATGAGCTATTCAAACTGTTATGATCCCATGAATCCCTTGGATTGAAAAGTACCTTTATTCATGGTAAGGGAGGAAAAAACAACCAAGGCCACCATTTTTCTTAAGCTTGGACAATACATAGCAAGTTATATATATATATATATATATATTTTTTTTTAAATATTTTTTTAATGTGTGCTTTTGAAGGGTAACATCTTCATGTCACAAAAATAGTTTCCACCTTAACCGCTTTATTTTTTGAAAGCTCTATATTGGTCTAATCTGACAATTATTGAATAAAAATGAGAGCAGCAGCATCCGCTAGACACTCCTCTCTGGAGGGCAATTTACTGGACTCATTTATCATATCAAAATACCAATCAATTTATTTATTGGTAAAACTGAATTACTAACTAAATGAGAAAGATTTTGAACACAAGTTCTCAACATTGTCTACCTGCAGCTTTAAAAAGGACGCATTGGTGTGGGTTTTAATTCCCTCCAGAATCTTTATAAGCACTTAATTTGCTCAAATATATCAAGGCCATAGCATTGTATTACGTTTATTGAAACGAGAACAAATAACAGCATTAATAATATTGTGCAAATGCAATTTATACCAGAAGTCATCAAATGCAGCACAATAACCAAGAGACCACACTTTCTCCATACCTTTCTCATTCTGGTTTCCTTTTAAAACTCAAAAGCCCCCAGTTGCTTTAATTGGCTAGGCTGCCCTGCATCTAGATGATGTATTGATTTGTACCTACAGCTTCCACCTAATCATTTAGCAATTCAAATGTTCAGGCAGAAGGGCAGCGTCTTAGGAACTGCAACACACAACACTGTTGCATTACTGGGACCGAAAGGCCTGAACGACCCTCAGTCTGTGGGAAGCATTGTCTTGGCTTCAGAGCTCCAGGGCCCCAGAGAGAGTACCGAGAAAATAGCCAGCAGAGACCTCCGACTCTCCCAAGCTGGAACTCATTGCCCCCCCACACCCTAGGCTGGGTGAGCTCCCTGGGAACGAACCTTGTCTCTGGCCGACCTCGACGAGTACTCTATTTCCAGATCTACTGGCCCAGATGATGGGTTTTTCCACATCAATTGGCACAGTCGCAAATATAGCAATCCAAAAGGTGGGGGCAGCAGTAGCGGTTAGGATAGGTGGAGTGGAGAGGGAAGGACGAGAGACTCAAGTAGTGGCAGTAAGAGTACCACAGAGGAGGAGCGAGTCACCTTCAGCAAGGGCCCTCCATCTGGTCAGTCAGTTGAGTTGCAGCCCATTACATTTTATCTCCATGCCATCATGCATCGTGCAGTTCAGTAAAAAAAATGTCTACTATTCTTGTTGTCTTACAGATACAGAAGAGGGACTATATGTAGGGTACGCTTACACTCTAATGATCCGTGTGATCCTGCTGAGACAGTAAACCCTGTGTCACTAGAATGGTTTCCCTCCTTTTCCATGGGGATGCTGGATATAAAAGGTTTGAAGTGCATGCCTGAGGCGTGAAGCTGCTTTCTCAGAGTATCATTTTGGTTAAATTGGGGCTACATTTGTTTCTCCAGACCTTAGATTAAATGGGACATTTTGTGTAGAGCTATGGCTTATTTGAGTCCACAGGTTCAAGCGGACTGAGTGAAAAATAAAATTGTATTCCCTCAATTTTGCAAAATCAATCAAAACAATGGGTGTCATGTGGTAAGTGAATGGAAAAACGATTTTTTAAAATACATTTGCCGGACACAAAACAATCATACCATAGACCCCATCCACCACCACTCACACACTCTTGGGTCAGATAATGATGCACCCGTTATATAGAATAACAACTGAGTTATTGTCTACTGTCCCATTAATTGTATGGTAGGCAACAATTTTCATTCCAATCATGAATAAGCAGTATGCTTTTATAAGCGTCCATGTCAAAATGTAACAAATTAGTTTAATTCCCACCCCTCCTTGCCCACCTGCCTCTCAGAATCAGACTTTATTCATGAGAAATATTTTAGCTTATTCTCCCTCCTTTTTCTTCTGCAAAGACAGGTAAATACATAAATGACGCATATAGCCTAAATGTTTGACCCCTCCCAAATTTTAGCTGCTTAATAAAGTTTACATTTCATTTCAAAAGCTTGCCACTATTTCCTGATTAATTGGAGTGTGGTGGTTTACATATCTCTTCAATGTCACATGGATTTCAAGAACAGTGCCTTCAGATTGGCAGACAGGGGTGGTGGTCCCCCCATCTCTAAAAGAGGTGTGTTCCAACTATTGAGGCATCACACTGCTCAGCTGCTGGTGAGGAGCATCCGGCCGATTGTCGGGTCCCGGATTCAAGAGGAACAATGCAGATTTCTTCTTGGTCGCAGAACAGTGGACCTTTTTTTTTTAACCATTTCATTTTTTTATTTAACCATTATTTAACCAGGCAAGACAGTTAAGAACAAAGATAATCGAGGAGTGGTGAGGGTTTGCTAATTCTGTGTTTTGTGGATTTGGAGACTACCTAGGACCGTGTTCCCCGAGGTATCCTGTGGGAGATGCTGCGGGAGTATGGGGTGCCGGGGGCCGCTGCTGCAAGCCACTCGGTCTCTATACAGTCAGAGTGAGAGCTGTGTTCGCATTCTTGGCATTAGGTCAAGCTTGTTCAAGTCCGGCATTGGACAAGGATGTGCCCTCCTGTTTATGATATTCAGTTGAGGTCTGGAGAATGTCCAGTTTGGTGACGATAGGGTGGCATCTCTCCTGATTCCGGATGATGTTGTCCCTCTGGATTCATTGGACTGTGCACTGGAGCGGCTTGCAGTTGAGTGTGACGCTCCTGTGTGCCTCCCTTTGCATGACCGACCGGAAAGAGGACCCGGGGCAGACCCAGGACGTGCTGGGGGTGCCTGGGATACCTCAGGGGGAGATAGAGGAAGTTGCTGGGGAAAAGGATGTGTGGGCTGCTCTGCTTGCCCTGTTGCCACCGTGACCCACAGTGAGAGTCGGCTAGAAAATGGATGGATGGATTGCTGTGGCATTCGTGGGAAGTGAGAGACCATTCATGTCTTGTTTGAAATGTTTCTTGCTGCTACCCCCACATCTTGCTTCATTACTTTCATCCATAGTTTCATATATTTTCTAAGGAAATAAATCTAAGGCTGAAGTGAAGCGAAGCAAATCAAAATCACTTTACTAGAATAAATTTAAAAATTGCTTGAAATTCGGCGTCAAAGCATATTCTCACATATGTGTGTGTCTGTGTGATGCATTGTCACAGGCATTTTCTCATATTACAGTAATAATAATGCTTTCATATTGTTGACACATTTGTAAATACAAAGTAACCTATAAAGCAAATGCCTGTCTGAAAACTCCAACATGATGTGTAGTAACTACTGAATAGACTTTTCAGCACAAATAGTTCAAATGAGTCTGTAAACATCTGGCAAATCCTACGCTAGAAATAATAGAGACAAAATAGCCATAATCCTGTACAACATCCATTAATGGTAAAATTAACCAATCACAGAAAACAACAACATGATGGTAGACATGCAGTACTATTATTGTGGTTAGTACTTACTGTTACGTTTGTATAGACCTATGCAAATAATTGCAAGTAAAATGTAATGATTTTACTTTTTATGTTTATGGTCTGTTTAGCTTAGTTAGGTGCCAGATGTGTAGCGTTTGCCACACAGGACACTACAATGAATGCCAGAAGGTTTGGACAATCACATGACTTTCCTGACACTGTCTGAATGGTCTTGATGTGATAAACCTCACCCATTAACTGACACAAGGGTCTCTATTTTTGTGAATCAATGGTGTCCAGCACAAAACGCAGTCAACAGCACACAGCATGGGCGCATTTATGTTTGGTATTTTTTGTGCTTAGTATTTTCGTGGTGCAGTTGGAAATGGGGTGGGATTAGGAGGAATACCTTATCAGTAGGTGTGGTAGGGGCTGGCGTCAGTCACGACCAATCAAATCACCTCTTTCCTTCCCTTTAAATGCAGTGCACTCTGCACTCTGCACAGTGACCATTTTGTGATGGAGAGTGAGTCCGGAGCAGATCCACCACAAAAGCATCTTCCAAGAGGAAACTGATGTCCCTGTGCCGGAGGTGCAGAATCACCACGACCGAATATATGGTACCTTAAATAAAATTATCTTGGGAGGAGATAACATATTTGGTTAACATGTGTTGCTCTGGTTCTAGGAGAACCATTACTCAATGTTGGAAATGGTTCAATGATATTAGGCAAAGAGCCAAACACTTGTTGGCGGCAAACCTCAGGGACAGTTTAGCTATGGGAGGGGGGCATCCACAAGCCAGTCCCTGACATCTATAGAAGATACTGCCACCTGTGCGTCTTGGCACATACTGACAGTTCTATGTTGGATGACAATAATTCAACCACAGCCACATGTGTAGAATTAATGAAAAATGTTTAATCTTAATTTTTCCTGCTTGAGGGATATATGTCAAAGTCAAATTGGCCAACATCTGATCCCCAAAAAGGGTTGGTAAGCTTTTGAATAAAGTCTGTTCATGCGCACATCGCTCGGTAACGCTATTAAAATAACACAGAACATGACTCTGCCTTGTGCCATGCATCTTTGACATGGTCAGCGAGGAAAAAACCTGTGTGTGCGCCTGAAGAAAATGCCAGTCCCACCATGGGCGGTTACAAAAATAGAGCCCATAAACGTTTTGCTAGTACAACTTACGTTTTCAAGCATAGTGAGTATTGGTATTTCTTGTTTGTAATAATTTTGTCATAAATACAATTTTAATTCAAACGCTGACTCTTGCTATGTTTATCTCTTGGAAGAAAACCCCACAGATAATTCTTAAAGTGTAACTTCTGACTTCTTTCTCCCAATCGAATCTGTCCACACAGAACATCAGAATCAGGTTTACTTACAGCAAACCTGCTAACAGTGATTGCAGAAGCCCAGGAAATTCCCCACACAGAAGGATACACATGGATTTTAATTTAAATATTTGACATATTTTTCCAAAGATGCTTGAGATAATAATTTTCTCACTCTGCTGTGTAGTGGACTCACTATGTGTCCAAATGCATATATACCATTTCACGACTAGATGCAATACATAGCCAGCGGCAAAGTCACTGGAGTGAAACTTACAGTTTGTGGCAGCACATACACACATGCCCAATACATGCAAACCTGCAGTCCCAGGTCTCTCTGGTGGAAAATCTGGTGTGTCTGGTTTGGGAATGCTAGCAAAGAGCTAGAGGGTATTGTGAAAATCATTGGTGATTTTCTATATTGGAGGGTTGGAGCAAGTATAAAGTATACAGTTCAAATTTGGTTAATATTTCAGTTATGTCATTTTGGACAAAAAAGGTCTTATCAAGAGCTAATGTAGAAATAGATTTCACTCAGAATCCCACTTTGATCTATTTGCCTCTAAGTTGATACCTTTGTGGCTGGCCTCCTTCTTGTGCAGCAATAGTAACATCTGAATGATATTCACCATGCAGTGTCATGTGGCATCATGCCACAGAACCAACATTGTTCTGTTGTTGTGATTATGGGGATATTCATTAAATTAAAAGACCTAGATTAGCCACTTCAGAAGAGCTAGCACTAACTGCAGTTATTTAATTTACCTGCTACGTAATTGTTCACTAGTTGAGGATAAATGGAATTGGGTTCATTTTCGGGGCTTAGAATAAGTATGCTGATGTGGAGACAGTTTCGCTGTTAGAATACGTAAATGCCTTCGCTATCATCTCCAGAAGATGTAAGGATGCCGTGTTACATTAGAAGTGATTCTAGATCAGTAAACCTATCCTGAGACATGTCCTTTCCCCTGCTGCTCTAAAATTTTGCAGAATATGGTGGCTTCTATCCTGTCTTCCTGGATCTCTACTCCTCTTATCTCTCTTGTTCCTTGTCCATGATGGATTAGCTTATTATATCTTGGCTAAGACTTGGTGTTTCACAAAGTTAAGAGATAGATAGATAGATAGATAGATAGATAGATAGATAGATAGATAGATAGATAGATAGATAGATAGATAGATAGATCGATAGATAGATCGATAGATGTACGAAAACAATTGAGCAGTAGAGAAACAGAGAGTGCCTTGAGTTTCCAGATGATGGAGAGCTTCTGCTGGCAGCACTTATGGTTGGTGGTGGTGTGATCATCAAATATACGTTTATTGAGAGACAGAGTATGTGTGAGTAGTATGTGTGTTTGCAAAAGCAAACAAAACAACATTAACCAATTACCCAAAAGGATTGTTTGGTAAAACCTTAGAATAATGAAAGTGTATAAGCCTTAACAACCTATGGGTTAATGATGACTTAAATAACAATAATAAGTTATTTATCCCATTATAAATATTTGTAACAGAGTAGTACATCATTGGTAGTAACAGAAGTTATAATTGTATACCTGATTCATGAGTGAAGAATACTATTGCTAGTTTGCACATCATTTATACATCATTACTTTATGTTAATATAGTTAGACCTACATTTAGACCTGTATTATTTCTACATGTCATTGTGTTGTTGATCATTACCAAATAATGCTTAAATTCCTAAATAATGTATGTGAAATTGTTGCTCTGGACTGTACTTGTTTTGCTCATGTATATATATAAATGGCTTATTAGTATATTTGTTAAACATCTGTTAAAACATTTTATAGGTTTTTGCAACCTCTAAACTAATGCTGAAACTGTTAATAATGTACAACCATGCATTAGGGTTTTCTACGCCATTTGTAAGCTTAATATTTTCAGAAGTATTTATAATCCTATATGATAGTGATTTAAGTGTATTCATAAATTGTTTGCCGCTCATTAATAAAACTGTTTGCAGTGTCATAATGGATGATAAGCCTTATAAAGGACAATAAGTCATTTGTTGCCACTGGAATGAAGGAAGCAAAGGATAGAAATGCAGATGCAGTGACAGCAATATACTTTATTCACATGGCGGCCATTTTTGATTTACATCACACTTGAGGACAGTGAAGCAGATGGAAACAGAGGCAAACTCAACCAGTCTTTGGTCAAAATGATTATGGAAAGTCCAAATCAAACGCTACAACAACTGGGTTTAAGAGCGCTTTCACACCTGCCTTGTTTAGTCCTCTTGAATCGCACACTAGTGCGTTTTCCCCCCTGGTGCGGTTCTTTTGGGCAGGTGAGAACACAGCAATCGTGCTCGGGTGCGCACCAAACAATCCGACTGAGACTTTATTGAGAGGTGGTCCCGGTCGGCTTCCAAACGAACTCTGGTGCGGTACGTTTGTGGTGAGAACGTAATCCGGCCTCGGTCCGACCCAACTGCAGAAAGCACTGCGCATTTTTGGACTAGACGAGCTCCCGTAGCCAGCTACGCCGTGCATTATGGGATGAGGAAGACGAGCATTTTACAACATGCGAGCATGATGTTCTCATGTGGCTTGTGCGGCTGCACTTTGGTTCGCTCCACCAACCCATCAACTGATTCGGACCAGAGCAAACAAATAGGTGTGAAAGGGAAACTAAACAATGTATATCATTCTCGCATCTGGTGCAAACGAAGATGCGGACTAGAAGCGGACTATCAGGTGTGAAACAGCCCTAAGGGTCTAGGCATCTATGGTGTTGATCCATTATATTATCTATTGTTAGCAGTCAGCTTCTTCAAGTTGTTAAGTTTGTTTGGACATAAAACCCTAACTATAGATTGTGTATTAAGTACCTGTAGTACTTAAGTAATGATGTACAGATTATGTACTAGTATTCTTCACTTGTGAATTTATTATTATCTAATTAATAAACCATTAACTTAGTTTGTTAAGGCTTATAAACATTCATTATCCTAAAGTGTTATTGATTTCTTTATATCAGGATCAGTGGGACCAGGCATGGCATTGGCAAGCCCCAGTGCACACTAAATGTGTCCTTTTCATTGGCATAGGAAAGGGAGTTCTCAGATCTAACTCTGTGTTAACATTGGTACCAACCACATAGCAGTGCTAACTGTGCAATGGCTGCCTCATTGAAGCAGCAAGAGGTGGGACATAGGTACAAAAGTTCAGCTGCAGCCAACCTTTCCACGCAGGCGAACAAGACTGTGGTTAATGTTGGCCTACATTTTTCAGGAATGGACTTCTAGCAACTGGTTTCTTGAGTTCCTTACACTCCGTAACACGTTAGAATACAGATCTGTGTTTCCAAAGGAGGGACAAGGAAATGGCACAATTGTGGTGAATGTGTGCAGAGAGAGAACTCTATAAGGGAAACGAGGAGATGAATCTCTTGAAGAGGGGGAAAGACTCATTTGATTGTTTCTCTGCCTAGATCTGGCTCTGAATACTGATATTTTCTTCTTTTTTTTAAAAATGTCTCCGTGTCTGACCTTCACCTTTGTGAGGCAAGCTTATTTGTTAGCATCTCCAAAAAACAACTCTGGCACTCCTTACATCAATCCTGCACACGGTTTGTATTGAGAGGCAGGAATGTGAGAGAGTGGGAGAGGGAGAGACAGAGAGATAATCAAAGCCAAGGAGACCGAGAAAAGGCCTAGAATGAAAATGTACTCTTTCGAGGGGCTTGGCAATCACAGCCAGGGATTTTGCAGGCATCACAGACAACAGATTCACAAACAACACTCTGGTCTGGAACAGTGTCACCCCATGATTGATTCCCCCAAGCCGACTGATAAGTTTGCTGGTGTAGGCATTCTGTGAAGAAAATAACAAGTTGAGGTGAGGGGAAAACAATGTTGTAACCTGATGCATGGCAGCCAATATATTGACTAGTAGCATTTGCTCTGAGGTCAGTCACCTTAGGAAGGCATTCTGTGGGCAACAGCAGTGCTGACTATACTGTAAAGTAACTGCTCTCACCTCACTGCCTTATTTCTTTCTATAGATGTCCCAAGTAGCCACTGACAGAACACAGTACTTTGTTTAAACATGTTATAAAGCCTGCTTAGGAGCATCACAATCTTGACATTCAGATATTGATTTTGAATGGAAATTCATTCCTCATTAGTAGTTTCTCCAGCAAGGAATATCACTGTATCCTACAAACATACAGAATGTATTTATATTTATTCATTATTTTCTTTCTCTAAGTTGAATTTTCTATGTTTTCTCTGAGTCAACCTGCCACGTATGACGTATGACCAAAACAAGAAGCTGTGGCCTAGTTTATCCGCCTCTGCATGAGTGACTCATCCCTGGTGATTTCACATGCAACCCTGACCAGTCAGAGTCCAACTGTTTGAGACTATTTACGTGACAGAGTGGGCAGGTTTGTGGTCCAATGCCAGTTGCCAAATACAGGTATTCACTCCCTCTCGCTCCAATGGGAACCAAATTAGGACCAGACTAATCGGGTATGTGGGCGCAAGAGGTACTTTGATTTCTTCATTTTTTCATCCTTCTGCCAAAACCAGTGGCAGCGTGGACACAAAAGGAGCAGTGTATCTTTAGCGAAGCGCTGGAGAACGTCATTTTGAGTCTCAGTCAGTCTTCCATTCTCAGATAGACTCAGCCATAGCTCCAGGCAGCAGCAATGGTAACAATGAACATCAGAACATTTGTATACCCACCCAGTGGCGTGTCGTGACTTTTCCGCTAGGTGGGGCGGTCAGCATGTCAGATTATCATTTAGCAGACGCTTTTGTCCAAAGTTACTTACAATAGTCCCCTAGGATTCATCATTTTCATACTAGTCTACTTCCAAACTTCTAATACATTTCAGAAGAAAAAAACGAAAAGTATATATTTAACAGAACTTGTTTATTTTTCAGTTTGCATATCATTGTCTGACACTATATTTCATTTATGTAATGTAGGCATAACATGCGTGCATTGAATTAGACAAATTTAAATGACAGGTTATTAGTGCATTTTTACATTTGAAACAGTTGAATAACAGTTTCTTTCAGCCACAACTAATCAAGTTTCACAAAGCAATCGAATTTCCACCCGCAAACATCATTCGCAGCCATATCAATCTCATTCAATTAATAACGCAAAAGTGGGAAAGTTGCCAACAAATAGACGTAACGTTAAATATTCACACCAGTACACTGAAAGTGTCCCACATTAAATGATGCATGAGGAAAAAAAACTAACGTTAGGCCTATACAGTATTTACTTACGGTCTCATAACCGAGGCTTAACGTTACAGTACCAACGTTACACGTTAAGCGATAAGCTTTGGAAAA
>OMOT01027311.1:0-19235 GCA_900312575.1 Acanthochaenus luetkenii | reverse complement strand
TATTATTATATGCGTGCTCCAAAATCTACTCTCCAATTTAAACAATCTGATGGCTCAATATCAGCCCAAGGTTAAGCAAAGTCAAGTGAGTTTAATTCCCGCACCACTACTGGTTCAAAGAGGTGCATTTAACAGCTTTACTGTGCCCTGAGCCCAATTCAATTCCATCAGTTTTAAAGATAGTGATGTGGAACAAATTTAAGAGTATTTAATTTTCTCTTGCTCGCTAAAGGCCAAGGAGGAATTATGAAATTCGGTGAGCATTCGAAAGGAGCAGAGAGATACAAATCTGTAGCGTTCAAACATGTTTAGCTGCGTTTAGAGCGGGCTGGTAGATGGGAAAATGGATGTCAATCATTGGCAATGAGTCAGGATGGTAAAATCTGATAGAGCCTACTTTGACAATGGCAGAGTGAGCTGTAGAGAAAATTATAACATTTCCAATTCTTGCCATCCTTCACTATTAAAAAGTTGAATTTGTTATAATCCAGCTCTTCTTTAGACAACAAACTAGGGCCAGCTATCTCATGCAATTTGCAGGAATGGCTTTAGGAAAAATTACTTTTGACTTTCCAGTGAGTTTGAGGATTGCAAAAGCCTTTTTTTCAATTTGGAATATGCAATGAGAACGAGTTCAAACACCAAGGTAGGCTCATCAGACCATGTGACCATGAGAGGAGCTTACCACCTCTCTTGCTATATATAAAAAAATAAAATATATAATGGTTCTCTTTCATTTTTCACTTTCTTTACTTTTTCTTTTCTTTCTTTTTCTTTAGTTAATAGTTATTTAGTTGGCGTAGTCCTGCGTATCACGTACAATACACCACTGGGCAGACATAGCAACAATCACCTTTAAAAAAAAACCATTTCATATAATAAGTACTCTTGTACACATTCTTTGATTGAGACTTTCTTTCTTTGAGACACAAATTTAAACACATTCCTTCCTAACCGGCATTCCTGCCAAAGATTGCATCCACGTCAGCATCAAGGTTAAAAAATGAGTATAATGTTCCAAGCAAGGTTATGCTGCGCTCAAGGCTGGTCAACGTAATTTATTGGATAACACCAACAGCTTCAATGACACTGATCAGTGATTCGTACTTTCATGAGAGGTATTTCTGGTGCTGAGGGACAACAGTCAACTATTCAAGCTCTTCATTTGACAGATCTGTCTTAGCCTGTTGCAGTCCAAACAGCAAGTTCAAAATCATCAAAAAGATACAGAACAAAACACACAAAGTCACCTCTGCACCAACTTATGTGTCAACATGATAGTCCCTTAAGGTTTAAAGAAATGTTATGAGATCATGTAGTGAGTGATACGCTTACCTCCACAATGAACTCTCAGTGACACTGTTGAGGTTGAAGTCAAACAGTTTGGTCAGCATCAGAATCACCTGCGGAACAAAACAAGCAATGTGATGAATACACATACACATCTGGGCCTATTGACCAAACCTCACCGCCTCATCTGCTGAGGAATCTGAACCGTCCATTTCCAAAATGCTGTTAATCCTTAAAAGAGAAAAAAGATAAGATAAAGATAAAGGGCCTTAATTTGGTGAATCAGGACGCTGTCGGTAATGCCGACGTAAAGTGAGGACGGTGGCACTTTAAGGCATGTCTAAAGCAATTTGGGTTATTTCCTGACTTTGGACGATAACGCACCTCCAAAAGTAAAAGAGGTTGGATTAACTACATGTGGGTGTGGTGGAGATTTGGTTTCATAATGGCCAATCAGAACATCTAATTTATATCCCTTTAAAAACCAGCGCGACAACACAATTGGGAGCGCTTCTCAAAAGAGGAGAGCGATTTGCTTGCGCAGGAGGTGCAGAGTCGCCAACGTCGAATATATTGCAAATGGAAAGAATAAAACCCTTTAAAATAAGAAAAACAATGTGCATACAATTGTATATTTATTTAACAGGTGTATACTGAACAGTAGAGATGGATGGCCTGCTGGCTTCAGTCTTTCATGTCGGTGCATTTGATAACCACAAGCTGTGGTTAAGTAGATTTTTGCATCATTGGTCAACATGAAATTAGGGCCTCCAGTGAGTTCAAATTAAATAAATAATTGAATTATGTTACCTACTATCCTTTTAAAAAGTACCATGATTTGTTTTCATTTTGTGCTACCAATCATTTTGCGAGAGGTGTCACCTTTTTGAAATGGTGGATATATCTTTTTAGAATGAAACTCAATTCAGGTCAACACAAGCAATCTGTGCCCACACCACATTGTTGTTTTTGAAAGGGCGAGCTCATTCAAAGTCCCTCCGTGATTCCATCTAATTGTTTCAAACTCATCACTTAATCATAATCAGATTTATTCTAAATACTCCACTGTAAATATGAAGTATTCAGTTAACACCCTCGAGGTGCACGGGATTGGGGAAAGTGGGTCAGAAGAAGTCTCCGGGGGAAAACAGAGGCAGAAACATCTCATCCCGCTCCGAGCATAAAAGAAGTAAAGCAGCGCGGACACTCGCATTCTATTTACTTTGTGACTGGAGGTGAATTTGAATTGTATGAGACTCAGAAGAGGCGAGACATCTTCACAGGGAGCGCTGCAGTTGTAGTTGTATTGTACAGTGTCCTTACTTCTCTTGCTCATGAGTTATGTTTTCGTTTGATAACACTGTGCCGAAATCCCGAGGGACATTTAGTTGTGACTTTGACAGTTATCTGATGACCCCGTTGCATTGTGGGTAACATACAGCACAATGGTCAGGTGATACCGCGGCAGAGATTCTACCGGCGGAGAAAGGTCTATTCACATAATGTATCACTCGATGCGCTCGTACATCCTTATCTCAAACGTTGCTATCGGGGAAACTGCAGTGTATGCACAACACAGACAATACACACTAGACATTTCCCAGTGCACAGAGTAAAATAAACAACCTGAGTCTATACAATTTGTATTTTTTAGCCTCCAAGTCAAGTCCCACGCTGGGTGCCGGCAATATCCGACTGTTTATCCTTGCCCTGGCTTGCTTTGATACCTCCGTCAGGGAGGCAGCCGTCGAGTCACTGTATGACTTGTGTGACTTTGTGAAACAGTTCCGCCAGCATGGGGTTCCTGTGAGTACAAGCTGAACAGATGCACCTCGGGTAGCAGAATTACACCGCGAGGTCGGGGCTCCAGTGATCACGCTTATTAAGTATGCACTAACATCTGCAGCCCCCAGAACACCCAAACGTGTGGTGCAGATTTGGCAGAGTTTAGGGCGTGTGGTGGAAAATAACGACTAGGACAACAACTAGTAAAAAAGGCATTGATTAAGAGTGATTAAGGAAGTAGCCTGGCATGTTCAGCCCGGCATTAGCCCAGGGAATGAATAACCTTAAATGTCTGTACTACACCTTTGCATGCTAATGACCGACCAAGTCCATTTAGCTGCCCAGCTGGAGGGTGAATTCACACTCGGACCACGCAGCTTATCCCTCTCTCTCTCCCTTACTTTCTCCCTCTCTTCCTTTCCTCCTCTCTCTCTCTCTCTCTCTCGCTCTCTCTCTCTCTCCCTATTTCTTTCTCTCCTCACATCTCAACACAGTTTTCTGCAGCTAGTCTAAGGGTGTGTGCATCCGTGTGGGATGAGGGTGAGGGTGCAATTATATCTTGACATTTCTGATTTACAGCATACTGAGTGTGTGCATGTGTGTGTGTTTGTGTGTGCGTGCGTGTGTGTGTGTGTGTGTGTCTGGGTCTCTGTATGTGTCTGTGTGGAAATGAAGGTGAGGGAACAGTCATCTCTGAGTTACGCCATATGGCTTGTGTATATGTGTGTGTGTGTGTGTGTGTGTGTGCACGCGCGCACATGTTTGTCTGTGTGCACTCTGTGAGAGGTATCAGACTGGCTCCAGACTCTGGATAAAGTCCTCTAAAAGGCTGAGGTGTAAGCCAGGTGAGTTGGCTTCATTAGTTGAAGGGCAGTGCACATACAGGCCATTCTGTCAGCCACATATGGAGACTAATGTGGGCGGTCATCAGCGAGTGGCCATGTCAGATGGACTCCCACTGGAAACGACATATGCTCCATCACTGACCGTGCCAAATAGGCCTGTGGGCTTCTCCTACTGTAAATATTACTGTGCGATAACGCAAGGTTCCACCCCATCAGGGCCAAGGGATTAAATATTACATTGTCACAAAGAGAGTTCAAAAGATAATTATGGTTATTTTCAACCTGGGCCTTATTTTCCTAGTTTTTGCCATCATGCCGATCAATTGCAGTATCCATCAATGACTAGTTGTAAACGATTAACCTATTACACAAAGTTTTCACAAGGCAGTTACTGCATTATTATTTATGTTTCAAAAGGCAGCTACTGTGAATTGTAAAGGCAACTACATACTTTTTTTCCACCATGTTTGAATGTGTTTTCAGTATAGTGTACATGCATTCTTTGAAGGACCAAAATAAAAATATTATTAATTTAATTATAAAACGCTCATTTGATGTTCCCCATCCTTATGTTGTCAAAAATTGTTTATTTTTTTAAAGACTATAATTGTACCACCATACTCATACCATTCCATCCCTAGTTGGACACCCACAATTCTGACTCAAAATAATCATTAACATCGGAAGCCACTAGAGAGTGCATGATTTTAAAGGAATAAATACCCCCTTTTGAAATGAAGAAACTTCGATTAGTCTCAGGAGATTGTTTTAAGAGGTTTGCAAATGTCTGTGGGAAAAGTGCGGAGATATAAGAGATGCAAAGAGAAGCCTAAGATCTGGGTATGGATCCACAACAACTGTGTCTATGAAAAGCTTCTATGAAATATCTCCCAATTATTTTATTTATCTTTATCTTTTTTTTGTTCTTTTTTTTTTTTTTTACTAAAAGTGCATTTGCTGCTAACAAACAGTGTTATCTCCTATACTGTTTAGTAATTGTCCTTGGTTGGAGGAGAGAAAATATCATTATAGATCCAAATCCCCAAACATGCATATACAAACAACAATTACTATTTCCTAGGGCACAAGGAGGCAGAATAAACAAATATGAAATGCAGAAACCTAGCACACATTCTGAACCTCCCTAAAAAGGAAATGTGTTAGGTTTGTGTTCTCGCAGGGCATTATGAACTATTAGTTTTTCTCACATCGCATTTTTGTAATCACGTGAGGCCAGATTTCTCCAGGGGGTTGTGTATTAAATGCAGAGAAAAAAAACAAGACCTTCTAAGTCTCTTTATATGAGCATGGTAGTCAATGCATATTTTAAGAAACAAAATAGATGTTTTGCCAGAGGAATTTCATGAAAATGAAAATTGTCCTTTAATCAATTAATTCCTTCTCTAACATACACCCATATCTTTATGTAAACAAGTTTACCCGCTGACACTTCCAAATACATGAAACTGTCAATCTCTTCTTGGATCATTGACAAAAAATGTACTAATGTAAGTCACTTTGGACAAAAGCATCTGCTAAATGATGTTATGTTATGTAATGTAATTGAGCCAAGAACTCTTCGATCTGTGGATTAGCTTGTCATACAATTATTGCAATGAAGTATCTCTCAAGTGTGAAACTGCTAATGCATTTCGAGACATGAAAGGCAAGACATTAACGGGTTACTTACTGGATGTTTAAATGTACAAGGTGATTATGCCTCATGCTAACAGGATGTAACAGGATGACAGAATGTATATTTTTTGGTGATACAATATCACAGAGTTACTGGGCCAGTGTATTCAGGGTTATGAATTATCCATATGCAAACTTTTTTTTAAATACAATTGCGTGTGTGCATGCAAATGTATTTGTATGTGCAAATGTGTACGCACAAGACTATGTGAAACAAATGTTTGTGCTGTGTGTGCACAGGGTGTCTATGTGTGTGCAAGCACACTCGCGCCCATGTGCACGCACAGATCTATGTATTCACAAACACAGCCGTAAATGAGTGATGTGTCTGAAAATAATGTTTATTCAGGTAATACATCACTGTTTAGTGCTTTGTCATAAGGGGGAGATAACACTTGACACAATTATTGAAATGGAATTCGTGGACACTCAACACACTGATAACAGGCGGAACATCATTTCAAGAAGGTAAAGGTTACCCGTGCTGAATAAAAAGCTGAACAACAACCTTGTGTTACCTCAAAACTGGGTTACCCACCGATCATTTGGACCAAAAAATGGAATATATGAATTTTAATAAAATGTATCAATTTCCCAGTGACCCACCGATGTTCATATGCAGTAAGAAATAAAACCATGGATGCAAGTGGCACATGGTAGACAATCAAGTTTCCTGAAGTTTGTGACAACTTCTGAAGGCACTGCATAGCCCCAGAGATAGATGTATTAAGCAGTATTATGAAGTAGAACCATAAGTTCCAATGTAATAGAGATATCTAGCAGAAAACACTGGATAGGCAGAGGACATTACAAAAATGCAAAGAATCAGGCGGATCTCTCCCATGTCTTACCATTATAGCTTACTTTGAGATTAACCACAGTTACTATCACAGATGGATTGTTATGAATTGACCCAGAGGAAACGTGCTGCTATTATAGATTAATTATTCAAATTACATTGTCAGAAGTACCATCAGTAAGCTAATTGGGCGATAGGCCATTAAACAAATTTACAATGGCATCATCCACAGCCAAGGCACTCTGAAAACAGAGGAAAAATAATTTGTCAACTTTCTGAAAGACAATTAAGGCTCATTGATTTTTTAATTTCATCCAGTTCGGACGCTTTAGGGCTGGGTAGCTGGGTAACCCAAGGCCAGACTAGATTTAAAAAGGTCCGGGAGAGCGAACGGATGGTGGTGACTAACAAACTCTTATGTCTCCTCCCATCTCTCCCTCTCTGAATCAAAGAGTCCCTATTCCCCATCATTTGCATGTGATTAAAGGTGATTAGACAAGGCCGCGATGAACAAAGCAGCACTTTTTCAGAACAACCGCTCACGCTACCTCCACTTATACCACTTCATCACCACAGACAACAATGCAGAATTGACATCGACCCCCTTTTTTTTTCATCTGCCTACTTCTCATTCCGTATCATCAAGTGCGGCGTGGATTGCACCTGCAAATGGCAGCATTATACATGTACTTCATTTGTGTGGAATATCTGCGTTGAGAGAGACTGACAGATAGTTTAAATTGAGAACATGAAGCAGGAGTGTTACGCAGATACATAATAACACAAAAGACGAACGCGCTTTCAAGTAGGGAAGTGGACATGTTGGTTACGGAGAAGGCATTGTACAGGACTGGAAATTGCAATCAACACAGGTCTTGACCTTGTCTCGACACCACCGTAATGAGATGATCAAGTGCTATCCCCTGGGAGCCTGGAACCAGACCTTTTCTGCATGTATGTAGACAGCTGTATTAATGCCCACACAATTGTCACGAGCTTTGACTCACTGATAGAATTAGGCTACATGTGCTGCACACAAAGTAATGTGCAGATCACCGACTGTGTATGCAGCTGCTGTTGTGCTCATTGACACCGTAACGTTGAATAAACCAAGAGATGTGAGTGCATACTGTGACAATTTCCTAGTATATGTCAGTGCCGGCGCCCCCTAAATGCAGACTACACACGTTGCGTTTTTTTATGCAATGATTTATTTATTTTATTTATTAAATGTATTTAGACCCTGTTTTGAGTGTTACTTTTATTGTTATGCACATTTGAGTTGTGGTGTTTGTTTTGTACACATTATTTAAAACGTAAAAATTATTTTAAAATGTTGTTTTGAGTTCTGAGTGTTATTTTATCATTTCAAAGGTGATAAACCGTCAATGAATTTTGTTCAGTAAACATTGTTTGTTTTGCTGTCTTAGACACCGTTATTAAAAAGATCTATCTTTGAACAGTGATGTTCACTTTATCAGTCTTATATAAGTTATAATGGCGAACAAGCTGTCAGACTTTGTTTGGGTCCAGTTAGCATTTGATCCATCTCCTCGTGATACCAGTCATGACCAAAACTTCAACTCAGCCCACACAGGAAGTCATTCAAGGCCAGGCCATCGAGCCAGCCTTGGCTGGAGTATCCGTGTACAAACTCAGGCAGAAGGGATGCTGGCTCCACTAAAAGGGGAATAAATCCAAGGAAAAATGACAAAGCTTGGACGGACTGAAAGTGAAAGGAAAGCAGCCGAATCAGAATAACAGAGTTGTGTCTCTCTTTAACTTGAATCAGAATAACTGAGTTGTGTCTCTCTTTAACTATCATCTGTAGAAGCTCAGTGGCTTCTAACCACAGAATCCATTTACAGAGGGTGCAATCAGACACATTGATCTGAATGGTGTCATTACCTGTGGGTTAATGACGACATGAGTAAACATGATCAATGTCGACCTCCTATGGCCTCTCAGCACGGCTAAAATGACCAGGGGCCTTAACCGTAAACCTCAATGGAGTACAACGTATTGGTTTCTCTCGCCGCTCTGATTACATGTGGGATATCATATTGGTGTTTCCCTCCCACGGTGGTGCTTTAAGCTAATGATTGCGGGACCGTTCTTAATGCCGACCTTTGTATACAGTATGTGTCGCTTTATATAATACAGTGGGTCAACACAATGCCATGTATTTGTTTACCATAGGGGTACAAGGAACTGGGCAGGAACAGAGGCAAAGCTCTAAGGAAATGAGTTGTGTTGTTGCATGGGCGGACACGCTGTGGTTTGGAAACAAGAGTGATTGATTGTTGAGCTGCTTCCGCCTGCCCCTTTGTAGTTTTTAATGGTATTCGTTACACCATCCAATTACTTACTGTGGTATCATCTGGGCTTGCACCAATGCATGGATGCCATTAGACATTTCGGACTGGACCTGTTCCAAGTTAATGCATAAATTAATAGGTGGCTGAGTGGGACGGGAATGTGGACTCTATTGGAGAGTGTAGGGTGTAGAGGAAACTCAGAATACCAGAAACTCAGCCATGGGACCGTCGAAAGCAATAAACCGCAGAGTTATTGGTAAACCATAAACTTTCCACTCCCTCATCTGCAAGTATAGTTATTGCATATTGTGGCTTCATGTAGAGACAAACAAAAGCTCAGCTCACCTTTGCACACTAGAAAACAGTGGAGTGCAGGAGAACGATTCTCCATGGTCAGCTAAAACCAGGAGAGAGAAGGAATCCTCAGGGAAGCTAGAGGCAGATTATGGAAAGAGGAATTAACAACTGACAGGTGTATAACTAGCTGTAAGTTTTTATCAATTGACTTATTGACAAGAGTCTAAGCACTAAGATCCATACAAGCCAAGGGAAGCTGACCTTGTAACAATCATTTCATTGTTACAAAGCAGAAGAAGCGTTTGAAAGATCAACATGATTTAGAGGACTTGGCTATTTTTCAGAATAGGCTGTTGTAGACTCTTCAATGAAGTGAGTGGAGGCCCTTAATATGACAATGTGCCTAATGTGCCTTTGTCAACTACTACATTGAATTAGGAAGAGTAGAGCTGTCACTTTTAACACATATTTCATTAAATAAATATTCTCCTGACCATGATCACATCAGAAAGTGAATCTGTGAAATGTCACTAGCTAATTTAGATTATGAAATCCCTGGTAAATCTGCACATTCCTGCGGAGTAAATGACATTTTGAAATGTTCTCTATGGTTACAGAAATATGAATGGAGGGGCTTTATTGTAGTTCAGCTGCGGCGGGTTCAGTGAAATGTAATTACGTTTGTGTATCCAGGGGATATTGGGATTAGCAAAGGATGTGTGAGCATCTAGACAAAGGAGAAAGGGCCTGGCCCAACATTACAATTTCCATCTCTCACCAAGTTTGCCTTATCAGCACTTAGAAGTAAGTTGCTTGATCAATTTCACTGTCTGCATATTTACCTTCTATAATTAAAAATGGGCTGATGAATTGGATTACTGCTGGAGGAGGTAATTGTTACTTATGAGCCAGGTCTTGTGTAAAATGTTGTCGAATTTAAAAGTCCAGTTTCTAATGCTTTTTCAGTGACAAGGAGATTGTTTAGCCATGTCCTCAACTGACACTTGCTACAAACATGACAAGATACACACATAGAATCCCACCAGAAGCCCTAACCCTAAAAAAAAAAAAGATTTAGCACCCACATCAGCAATTCAACATTATATGTAGAGGTAATGCCTTGTATTATTTTATTCTATCTCAAACAACACCTACGTATATACAGTACATGTTCTCCAAAAGCATGTTTTAGCATTTCTGACCCCTTGCAAATGTGTCTCTGTATCTTTATCTCTTTGGAGACCCATGTCTGTACTAAGGAAGATTTAAGGCTTCTTCCTCTCCTGTAAACGATAGTGGGCTCATGTGAGAAGTGTAGGACCCAGGCTGATGCTTCTCCAGAATAGAGAGCAGTTCAGGGCTCTGCGGAGTTGAGGTAATGAAAAACGGAAAATGTATCTGTGATTGTGAATGAAGAGGTTGTGAAAGATAAAGTAGGTCAAATTCTGTCAGGTTCAGTTTTATGACGTCAACATAGAACTTGAGGATAAGACTCGGCCTCTTGACATAACCAAACAAATCAACATCATACGTCTTCATAAGCCAACAGTGACTGAACCAGATGAAAAACAGCTAGTTACAACTGATTACTCTCGACACGAGTGAAGATCTGTTTTGACTCCACTTCATGTTCAGTAGCACGTCTAAGGTAACTACAAAACATCAAACTTCGGCTCATAACTGATGCACAGATACAGCACGAGTGTACAGCTCAAGGGGCATCATTTATAAAAAATGTCTTTGAGAATACTTGAGAAAAAAAACACTAAAATGATATCAATGCCATTCATACCATATAATATATACAATGGAAATTCGAATATTCTTTGGATAGATCACAGAAAATTGGAGAAACTAAATGTAGCCCACTGAATTTGGCATCAAGATAATTTATAAGCTTTGGATTTGGTTGTAAGCACATAACAACCTATTATAAATTAGACACATATACATTTGGCATGAAAACATGCACCGCCCAGCTGCAAACATTCAGTGAACATTTGTTCATTTAACAAATTATACCAATTAGCTACGTTATTTTGACTAATTATCTGAATAAATTACGTCATTCGCAAGGTTTCTTGAGACCAGAATAAACTATGTGTGATTCTACATCTCAAGCTGTTCCTTCTCAAAAACATGATCCCTCCTCGTGTCAGTGATAAAGGAAGGATTCATGAGATGAGTTTCAATGCTGCCTGGCATCTATTTTTTCGTTCTTGTATTTATAAGGCAGCAAATATTTCCTAGTGTTTCGTTTTAACAAAAGGCCAATGGTTAAAGCATTCCACACCATGAAATGTCTTCAGCACACCATTATACCATCATGGAAGGTCTGTTTATAGCAACAAAATGTTGCTCATTGTTTCCTCATTCTTCTGCATTAACCCGTAAGTGTCTTTCTTTGCTACCAAAGCACATTTCCAAATTTTGCATTCAATTCATTGGCTGCGCTCAGCGTAGCGGCAGACGCTCACCCCAATGTGCTGAAGTCTGGCAGTCTGATAGTGGAGTTGCTTCACTGCATGGATCTCATTACTTAAAATCCTCAGCTCTGAAACGGAAGGTCAGGGATCAGCAAATCCTCACTTCTGGCCGGGCTTATGATTCCATTCTTGTGCAATTTTCCCTCTCCAATTCCCTGATTATCACACCCTCGCCTGCAAATTTGATATCTCATCTGTCTAAGTTCAGACACATTCACTCTGCTTCAATTTTCACCAGGCTCTGGCACTGACAAAACCATTCCAGGGGCTGGTTTCCCAAAACAATTTAGAGCTTTCTTTTTTCCTTCAGGTTGGCCTTCCAGTCTCAATGACAAGGTGTCTTCATCTGAACAGCTGACATATCAAGCATTTGCTTTTATTATTACGGTTTCATGTGAAAGACTATTGTAAAGTAAAATTGTAAAGTATCAACATTCTTGGCCAAGACACTTTTGGAAAGCCAAGTTTAATTCCACAGTTCTCAATCAGGAGACAATTATGCGATCCTAACAATGTTATGTGTGTTATTTGTATGGTTTTTCATCATTCTTTTCAATCCTTCAAATATACGGCTACATTTTTAATAAATCTAGTGAAACTCACATGGGCCTGGGAGTCAAATTTAATTTGATGTTTGGTGTGTTGTGACAACAGTCATAGCAGAGAAGGCAGAGAAGATCATCTTAAAGTCTACTGGGTAAAATTGAGAATTAAATGTCCTCTATCATATTGTGAGCTTCTGTGTAATTTCTGCATAAATGATGTTGAGCAGATGGCGTATTGGTGCAGATATCGCTGGAGAAGTCCAAAACAGTGATGCTCTGAAAAATGTTTTTACAGACATGACCAGTTTATGTACACAAGTAGTGGCCATGAATTCTAGGAGTTACAATTGAAGTAAATGATCCTCTAAGCACACACACACAAACACACACACACGCACCAGCACACACACGCACACACACACACACACACACACACACACAAGGTAACTACAAAAAAATGAATGCAAAACTTGGCAGCCTTTCAAACAATTGCATAGTGTTATTGTGAAAATTGCATCAGATGATGCATAATTAGGTGTCTCTGAGGTGAAAAATGTACCACAAGCAAGACGAACAGGTGGTAAATCTGATTACATCTTACAGGGCACATGAAATCTGTATTACCCTCAGGCCATCCTTAGAGGCAAAGCAGATGTGATTTATAGTGGACAAAACAGGTAGTGTACAAATTATACAAATGCATCCACTGATCCAAAATCAATAAGATGGTCATGAAGACCGTGTTGTAGCTCCATGTTGTAGATAAGTACCTCGACAGAATATAATTGACTTAACTTAATAACAAACTATATCTGAGCAGAGTTCCATTACAGCCTACTAGCCTTCACTGTGGTTGCGTGACTAGAATAGATTACAGGGTATGGAGGTGATAAATAATAAGCAGCAAATACTTTGACATAGTCATTTAGGGGTTATATCTTCCAAATATATGGCAGTGTAAGCTGCAGGGTATTGTCATCGCACATTGAGAACCGCAGCATGCATAACTGCAAGTTTAATGTTGCCTATTATTGCACACCCATGTTCCCTTTGATGCAGCCTTTATTAGGACCTTTAAAGGGGAGCCACTTAGTGAGAGCCATAAAGATTCAAGGGTGAATAATGTCTCGACGTTCCTTATCAGGGTCTTCCACGCTAGCTGACAAAGTCTTACCCTAACAAGCCGCAGTGCATTTCCATGACTTGGTGGAAACCTCGGTGTCAGCAAAACAAATTGTATGGCTATAAGAGTATGAACATGCTTACATACCCCTGATATCGGAAGACATAAAAATACCATAGGCAGGAATTCGATACGAGAACAGAGCCTTTTAAATCACATTCATTATTTAATGCTAAGAGGTATTGTGGGAAAACCTGTTACAGCTTCCAGATTTAGAACAAAAACACCCATTCTAAACACACAGGAAGCTTATATTAATATATCAGGCAAACAATCTCTAATAGCCTTTTGTGAGCTGGCATTTGAGAAAAATGTAAGACGTTAATACACACACACTCCTCCCCCTTCCCCCCATTTCACGGGCCTCCGAAAATGAAAAGGGAACCTTTTTCCCCAGTGTCTGTGCCGGGCGAGACAAGACTATGGGAGTCGTGCCAGGCGCTTGCAAATGCGGCCTGAGCCCTTCAATAGCGATCCTTTATGCCGCTATCAGCAGAAATAGAACAGAAAGCCGCAGCATATCATAATGACACAAGTGTTTCACCTGTCTACTTTGAATCACAGCAGAGCCCTGACCCAAGTGAGACTGCACCGCTTTACATTTTTATTGATTCGAGGATTAACTTTTCTTGTGATTAAAAAAATAGCCTTTCACAGACGGCTTCCTCGGTGCAGCCATTAGGCCGTATCCTGCCTTTTGCCCCCCCCCCTGCCATTCCATCCCCAGGCCCCTGTTACTGTCAGCAAATCTATGATCTCCACAAGCAGTGCTTCACAGCGGGGCTTTGCTTCTACTGATGCTCACAAGTGGACAGGCGCTGCTGCCAAGATGCTAGCTGATGCCTCTGATTCTTTTAAGGACATTGGCTTGTATTTCATCTGTTGCAATGCATTAGTATAACTTTCAACTTTCTTGTAAACATAGGTATTTTATCCACTCACCGCTTGACTAATCGTGTCTGTCAGCATGTTTAAAATGATATTTTGGAGAGAAATTTTTTTGTGACGGCCTGAAAAGCGATGCAGATCATTGCAATTAGAAGTAGCTGGACTTTAAGATGACAAATGTTCTTTATTTCCCAAAGTGCAAAAACAGCCCCGCGCAAGCCAATTGTGTCTTTCCTTTTATAAATAGACCTGTTAGTGATCCCACAGAGGTAGTATATTTCATGAGTAAGGATGAGGCATTTAATATAGATGTAATTTATGCAGCCCATTTTATAGTAAGCTAGGGACGTTGGGTGATAGCTTGGACAAGAAAACTGCAGGTGTAAGCAGAACATGCACAAAATTAACATGGCCAAGCTGGTCTTTAACTCCATGCTAATCAGCCATCCGCAGGAAGTTCTCATTTCTAAGATTTTTCTACTCAAATGTTATAGGTTCATGAGATAACAAGAAAAGGATGAAAAAATTATGAAAATGGAAAAATGCAATATATCAATTTAAGGTAATTTTTTTCATCTTCACTTGACATCTCTTTTCCATGTTATGTACTATTGCCTCATGAGTTATATCATCATGAAACGTGAAAAAAAGTATTTACAAACACAGAGAGGTTTGATAGCTAGACACTATTAATTCAGGCAACTGAAAGAATCATACATTAAACAACTGTTGAAGAGGGTGCGTGAATATGGTTTGGGCCCTTTTTCTCATATTCAGATGTATTAGTTGCGTACTACTGCTCATGAATTAAACATTGCAGTATATTTGGAGGCAATTTTATGAATTTGGGGATTAGGTCTTAGTTAAAATTATCTAACTGACCCCATTGAACAACCACTTTAGATGCATTGTATAGGCAAAGAAAGGACTACGGACGCTGCTTTTCTGTGGATCTTCAATTTTCAGGTAAATGTATAATAAAGATGAATGGCTTGCATAAAAGAAAAGCATGGGAGCTAAATGACAGTTTTAGAATAGCAGCATATCGTAATGACACAAGTGTTTCACCTATCTACATTGAATCACAACATAGCCCTGCCCCAAGTGAGACTGCACTGCAGCACTCCTCGGTATGCTTAGTCCCGGAAAGAGCCTATAATCATGACTCCCCAACAATCAAAAACAAGAATCAAAGTGGTGATTAGGCCGGAATAAATTAACTTGTTCTTTCCTTAATTCTTCCAGAGGGATTGGGAGATAACAAATAATGCAAAACACAGGGCTCCATATCATATCCTCTTAAATACTGGCATTACAGCAATTACAGAACAGCAAGGGACTCGTGAGGGAATAGCAAATTGTTAACCTCAAAAGGGAAACTACTTAGCATTATACAGCAGAACATAATCCCTCCCCTATATAATCAATTTAAGGAGAAACATCTCATTAGGGGCTACCAACGCAGTTACCATTCTCCACACACCAGCTGGCAAGGGCACCATAAAGGGGCCGCCACGTCCAATGCTTCTCACATTAACTTTCAACTTATGGATAGTGTGGCTCTTCTCCAGCGATATCTTCCAACCCCACCATTATGACTGCCAAGGTCATATCTGATGAAAACATGATGAAGCAGCAGTTTATTTAGCAGTTTAGTTCTCTCTCCCTCTCTCTCTCTCTCTCTCTCTATCTCGCCCCCCCCTCTCCCGCTCTCTCCTGGCAAGGAGTTGTTGAACAGTGGGGGGCCGCTGAGTTTTAATTACAACAAGTTAATTGAACATCGCACAGCCCCTAATTTCACGTTGCAGCAAATCAAGATGTTACTTATGTAAATTATGTCCTATATCCCACTGGGGGACTGGGACACCAAAGTCATACTCTTCCCATTGGCACCTAGTTGCTTTCTCTGCAACTTACCTGAAATACTTTTCATGAAAAAATACTCTCTTTAAGACACATACTGTATAGACGCAGTTCTTATTGTCACCAGGGCAGTGCTAAGGTCACAAATCAATGATGATTTCAGTGCACTTACTCCATATAATAATACATAATATAGTATGTAATATAACTTTGAAGAAGATATAACCAATATCATCTTACTCTTCCTATTCCACTAAGACTGACCCCCCCTCCCCAAAATATGGTACAAATACTGTATGGACAGCCTCAAAACAGACAGCTCTAGAGATCCATAGAGAGCCATAGCACCACTGCATGCTATAGAGTATGTTAATGAGATCAAATAGATTAGAAGGAATCCTTTACTGCTGACGAGGTGTTAACTGTAGACCTTTTCCTATATGCCAAGGACTTATGGGAAACACTGCAAGACTAAATCTCTGAACCAATTTGGAAACAATGTGGTGCCATTAAATTAATCAGTACATAAAACTGAGCATAACTAGGGACGGCCTTTGCAGGGATAATTTGTGTTAAAAGCAATGATGAGGTCTAAAGAGTAAGAATGCATGGATGGAAATCTTCCATTCTGAGTGTAATATTGAGCTTTAAAAAAGGATGATTGATTGAATTAAAGGATAAGTACGCTGTTTTGGACCTTAGACTCTATTTGCAAGACTTTCTACCATGAAACTGACACAAACGGAGCTGGGCTACAGTAGAATACAATTGGGTAAGTGTAAATGCTTCAGAAAAATCACGATACACGTGCTCAGGGTGTATTCTTACGGGTCTCCGAATGCTCTCCTGTGAAATGTATCGCAATCGGAACATTTTTACGTGCTTAGCATGGCTTGGACATATGTATTCCCCTGGCGCTTGTTTTCTCTGCTCCCGTGGAGGACTATGTGTCGGGGGCGGGGAGCGTGATGTGCCGGCTGTTTACAAAATGACCTCAGCGAGCAGTTTCTTTACCTGCAGCAACGTAAGCTACTATTAGGACAAATAACAAATAACTACAGGTTTGAGCCAGAATACACGGACACAGAGCTCCAAGAGATGGATGAGAAGAGAGGAAGAGAAGAGAGAGAGGCTGAAGAAGGTGTGCAGCCATCCGAAGTGGCGGCCGAAGGCTAGACCAAGAATTTTCGGGGGACATTTGTTGTTCTTGCAAGAGGTGCAAGCAGATGCCCAAAGAGGAGGAAAGTATGTGTTGTAGGGAGTGGGATCTGTTGCTACCGAATGCCATTGAAAACCAGGATGTATTCGTGGATGACACACGATGCCATGGACTTTCAAGTTTTAGAAACCTTCTTCCACGTCCCCAAAATTAATTGGAGGAAGAGGCCCAGGCCAGAGAGACCGAACAGACAACCTCAATTCTGTAAGTAATCCTTGCTATTCTGATAATACTGTGTCTCTACAACGTAGCTAGAGTGCGGACGTTTACAGTGCAAAGCGCGGTCGCGAAATAGTTCTGTTTCAAATGGAACTGTTGTTTCAACATTCGGTTTGCGAAAGTCTACATTTCACAGGAGAGCATACTGAGACCTGTAAGAATACACCCTGAGCTTCCCGTCTCTGAAAAGCACATTCATCGTAGTTTTACCAAAGCATTTACACTTGCCCAATTTACTTATATTGTAGCCCAGTGAGAGCCTGCAGAACATCTGTAGAAAGATCAATACTGAGCCAATCAGTGAAATGATGGTCTCTATGTGTCAGTTGCATGATAGAAAGTCTGCAAATAGGTCAAAAATAGCGAACTTATCCTTTAAGCTCTCTGAGGGACTGACTGGCCACTTCCCAGACAGGTTTTCCTTTAAAGTCCTAGGATACCAAGCACAACCCTAGTGGTTGTGCAGGAGTCTGTTTGCACTCCGGCCCACATGGGAAATCCCATACAGCTACAGGCATGGTTGATAACAAAAGAAAATGCTCTGTCTGTCTCTGGCTCTCTCTCTCCCTCTCTCTTTCTCCATCTCCACCCGGACCTTATCTTAAACACCTTGAAGTGGATGAAGGCACTGGTTTGTGGGAAGCTATGAACAGAAGGGCATCTGTGGGAGTGTGGGCAGTTCCTTACCCCTATACGCCATGAGGCTGACTGTATCCCGCAGTTGGAGCTTGCTGCATGTGTACTTTTCATATACTGCAGCGAAATAGGCACGAAAAAAGACCAGCACTCAAGTATCGAAAGACACCTACACAAATGATATGGGGAGAAAAAGTAATAAACGTGAAAAAATAATTCTACTTCATTGAAGCGACCAGGAAAGAGTAACAGTGAGAAGAACGACAAGATAAAAAACGATATACCAATATTTTGTGAGATGTAAAGTCAATTACAGTGTAGCATGTTGCAAAACTGATTACCCTCTTTACATATGCGATCTGGATTCCTCATTTGAGGTGTAAAACTTTCTTTAAATTCATACATTTTTGTCCAGACAATCTGCAGTGACGCAAGCACAAACTGTAAAAATGGCTTTTTCAGCTCAGCGGGATCCTTCGGAAAACCCTAGTAACTCTGAGACAGCACGAGTCTTCTGTGCTTTGTCATAAAAAAAAGCTTCTTACAGACATGTCTGCCTCTCTCCCATACTGCTCCACATTGCGGGCTATTTTACCACCACAGTGTCTCCGCATAAGTGTATGACACAGAGTGTTCCTTTCGGGGATCCATCACCAAAAGCCTTCATGCCGAGGTACCGCTTGCATCAGTTTCCAAGATGAGACTTGGGTTAGAGACTTTGGGAGAGGAAAGTCAAAGGCAAAGGCATGGCACTTACTTAAATGTCACACTGTCTATTTGATTTGCATGTGGGAAGCATCAGGACCACAGCAACTGCCAAGTTGCAGACGGCAGCATTCTCCATCAGGCCTGGTTCACACAGGATGCGGAGCGGTCGCGTAGCATAGCCCGCTTCCTCCCGGTTCCTTATGTTAATGCTCACCGGCCGCGCCGCGAGGATATTTCACTGACATGCGCAATGAAAATACACTATAGATGGTCATAGCTGCATCATATCACCACAGAAGCACATGTTCAATGATCAACCAACCAGTGTCTTCACTGTTGTTGTTGGTTAATCCATGAGCACTGATATAGGATGACGATGTTATCTGTCTTTGAATTATCACTTTCCTTTTGAAAACTGGGTCTATTATTGAATTGCCAAAAAAGTATATAAAAATAGAT
>OMOT01027310.1:72147-88866 GCA_900312575.1 Acanthochaenus luetkenii | reverse complement strand
TATATGTTTCATGATAGACACATTATTTCCAATATGGACCTTCAGGACCTGTATGCCTCCAGGACCCGGAGGCGTGCAGGAAAGATTGTGGCTGACCCCTCTCATCCTGGACACACTCTGTTTGACACACTTCCCTCTGGCAGGAGGCTGCGGTCCATCAGGACCAAAACCTCTCGCCACACAAACAGTTTCTTCCCTTCTGCAGTTAGTCTTCTCAACAAGGCCCGGGACATCCATTGACACAGACTCTATCCCGCCCTCGTGGTCACTGCACGTTCATTGGCGCAAGGCCTACACCTGTTCCATGTTCTGCTCAATCATTCTGTATTGTAGATGTCACTATTCTATTTTATTTATTTTTATTTGGGCTATTACACAGCTGTTCAGCCCTTTCAGATATATTGCACATATTGTCCTTGTTTTTTTGCACTACTTCCTTGTTTTTTGCACTACTTCCTTTTTGAGTTCTTATTACTATTGTTCTTATGTTGTCTGTATGCACCAACAACCACAGCAAATTCCTTGTACGTGAAAACTACTTGGCGAATAAACCAATTCTGATTCTGATTCTGATTCTGATTAGGATTTTTTCCGGAACCTCCCCCACTGGATGCAGCAGCACATGGACATGAACGATGCTGGGAACTTCCTCATTGAGACCTGCGATGAAACAGTCTCGCGAGATCTGAAGCAGCAGCTTCTTCTTCTCAACGGGAGATGGAGGGAGATGTTTGTCAAAGTCAAACATGTAAATGAATTGCCTTATACCACGAAAATCGCTTCACCTATAATGATCCTTTGCATCACATTGACAGCGCAAAAACAACAACAACAACAACATTGATGTGAAGTAACTGTATTCTGTGCTCCTCTGTTTCAATGGCAGTATGCAAGAGCAGATGAGGTGGATAAGTTGAGGCAAGACTACCAAGAAGGAATTAATACCTTGAAAATCTTCATGGATGCAACCAATGAGAAGATGACCGCTCCTGTCCAAGTGTCTTTCCTGAACGTCAGATCATTTGTTCAAGATGTTGAGGTACCCACCCCATGCACTCTAAAGGCGCTCATTGCACCTCAGTAACCATCACACTGAATGGTGATGCATTGATCCGTTATGATAGACTTTTACTTGATGGAGCTAAGAAACACGTCTAACCAGTTGTGCAACATGCTGAACTTACACCCGACCACTGCATCTACCGCAAGTTGTTGTGCATTCTCTTTCACAAGTTAGACTAATTTATCACCTCTGTTCTGCTTTCCACAACACTTAATCAAGTGTTACTCTGCTTTTGTGCTTCATCACACTTTTTACATCGAAATAACTACTTGAAAAAACATCATATCTCTCTACTTCCTGTAGGAAATCAAGCACAAAGTTCCAGCTATGGAAGCAGCATGTAAGGCAGCCAGCCGTACAGCTCAGCTACTGACCAAAGACACCCCACAGGATGAGGTCTCACAGATGCTGGCTGTGATGGGCTCTATCAAAGAGCAACTGAGCAAGGTGTGTCCATCTCAACCTTCAGATTGTCTCTCTCCCTCTCCTAGCTGTGTGTGTGTGTGTGTGTGTGTGTGTGCGTGTGTGTGTGTGTGTGTGTGTGTATTTACAGGGTGGAAAAGCCTCTGAAACAGCATTTAGACCACTGGACACAAACTCTCCAATGAAACCAAGACTAATGAAAACCAGACTGCCGATCAATATCGTCAAAGCAACATATCGGTCTAAACCCAGTGTGTGTTTTCTCCAGTGGAATTAATAACCAGTTTATCATGGGCGCAAACAAAAAGATAGAAATAAGCCTGCACTCTATTCTGCCCCAACATGACTTTATTCTTTTGAACCAGAAACATGGAGGTGTGCTGAAACATTGTCCGCCTCTATTCATCAACATGCTCTCGGTTCTGTTCATCAACATGCTCTCCTCCAATCAGGTAAGGGAGAGAAGTTTGCCTCTGCTGAGGGAGTCCCAGTCCCTCCTTCCTCAACTGGAAGAAATGGAGAAGAACATCACAGGTTTCTACCAGGCCCTGGAGAAGGCCAGCCGCATCACCAGCACCGGGGACACCGAAGGGCCCAGAGACTTCAAACAGTATTGCCAGGTGAGTTTCCATATGATGCCTGAGGTGCTTAGGTTGCCAAAAATCAATTTTATTGACTGACTTTTCTGTCTTTTTTTTAAACCTATTTTGTGACTGTTGTATTCATCAGTTTTATTCCCTTTAACCCTGTTTTTAATTAATAGCTACATTTTTATTTGATTAAATATGTGATTGTTTTATTGTCTGCAAAGCACTATTTTGAAAATGTTCTGCAATTTTACAAAAAGTGTGTGTATACACACGAACATTTTACAAATCAATTGTATATATTTTATATATACATGTGACATACATAAATGTTTTCCCCTGTAACATTGCATGAAATACCCAGTATTTTTCACTTGTCATTTTCAGCTGAACCATGTTTTTTTGACTTACCGGTAAGTTACATAGCCTCAAGTTATTAATAGAGGGCAAACACCTGTCATTTGAATACTGCAGGAGCTGGGGACGTTCACGCATAGCTGCAAGAAGTGTCTGACAGTGATAGAGAGGAACCACCAGAGCATCCAGAAAATTCTGGACAGCAGTAAGAACCTCCAACACATGGACATGGCTCTTCTGCAGAAAAGAGTAGCCGACCTGCAGGCCGCCTCACAGGTACATCACCTTGCCTGCTTTACAGTAAATGAGTGTTATGTTAGTGCACATCCTTTTTTCATTTAACCTTCACATTCATCAAAGCAATTGAATTAATAACACGTTCTTATTTACAGTGACATCTGACATTCTGCTATAAAACTTCTGTTTATTATTACAGAGACGATATTCACAATCAGTACTGAGATGTGTTGTTCTTTTGAAAATGGATTAGTTTATGCGTTTAGGCTATGATTTAATATTCTATAAGTAATAGTATTTACTCAGCATTACCAAAACCACTGAGGAGATCATAAAATCATAAAGACTCACTTCCATTGTGGCCCTCATCATGTACAAATGGCAAGGCAGGTTTGGAATAATACATTCAAATTGGCAAAAATGAATATAATTCCATAAACAAAAAGATTATTCTGTGTGTTTAGGCCATGATAAAGGAATCTACAGAGTGGAGGAAGCATGTAGAGGCCAACAGCAACCTCATGAAGAGGTTTGATGAGTCTCGGGTAGAGCTGGAGAAGGTTCTCAAGATGGCGCAGAATTGTCTGACAGAGGGAGGCAACCCAGAGGAGCTGCTCAAGAAACATACAGTAAGAAAATAGCTCATCCGTGTACAGAAATGTACAGTATGTACAGTATGTTTCATCATTATGGTTTCTGCACAGTTTGGTTTTATATGAGTGTGACAAATGTTTGCTGGTGAGGTGCCTAAACATACTTGGTATACTCGGAAATCAGTAATGAGTACTCGAGTAACGGCCCCGTTTCCGGGTCCAGGAAATAGGTACTCGTTTTTAAAAGGCTGTGGTGTCCTTCTAAAAACATTTTTTCTAAAAGACGGGGACTTAACGCTACCAAAACCTCACTCCCAAATGTATTTTGTTGCAAAATAAAAGCCCTAAAAAAGGAAAGGGACAGTAGCATTACAACGCTGCTGGAAAAATGATCTGCTCACTCCATGCCACCTTGTCTGGTATCATATGAAACTAGACACTACCAAGCATAGAATAGCCGAGCTAAACATCTCATGTCAGCCTCACAGCAAATAAGCAGCCAAACTTCACATTTTACGGTCAACCTGGCAAATGTTGTGTTTATGTCTCATTATTTCATCAATTCCCAATGCAATTGTCATAGAAAGAAACTAATATTGTTCACTTACGCTTTCGACAACCCTTTCCCTTCCACGAAGCTCAGAGGAAGCACGGCTTCGGTCACCATTTTAGCGATAAGGTACATTTGACGTTGCATATCTTACACTGCACGGTTGATCCATCAGTTTCCTCAAAATATGTCCACACCTCACTCCGCTTGGTGGTCGCCATTGTTGTATGCGAGTGGCATTGCGTCACGATGAGCTGTTCTATTTTTATGCCTGAACTGAATCGTAATTAATAGCCCTACTAAAATGAATGTAACAATTGTACATCTTTTTTTTTTTACTTCTATTATAAACATGTAATTAAACTTTAATCTGTCCAAATATAAGTTTGTTTGTTTTTTAATGCAAATTACACCTTTTTGAATACTAAGGAATGAGTACTCCCGCCCATCCCTCCTTGGTATTGGCCCATTTAAAGGGTGCCAGTACCAAATGTATTTGTACATGTATTCTCTAAACAAAGATCACACTCTCTCATATGCCTCGTATGCCAGTGGAAACCACTGATATTGTGCCATAGTAATCCCAATACAGGCGCAGCATGGAACCAGTACAACAACAAAACAGGGGCTATAGCGTTCCCTAAACCGTAGAATGCATGGAAATGAGATATGACTTAACCTGTGGAGAGAGTGAAACATAATGAGGCCTTGATGTTTTTTGCAGGAGTTCTTTGGTCAGCTGGACCAGCGGATCTTGAATGCATTCCTCAAGGCCTGTGACGAGCTGACAGACATTCTGCCTGAGCAGGAGCAGCAGTCTCTGCAGGAAACAGTTAGGAAGCTGCACAAACACTGGAAGGTTTGTTCCCGTAACTAGTGACTATTAAATCTGCACTAGGCAACTTCACACATTGGTGGCTTCAAATGGCAATGAGGGGTAACCGTCAATATCCTGATAGCATGTAACTTGATGTCAGTAAACTGCACATCTTAACTAGGGGGGATAGGACGCTCTTCTCTGTTGCAGTCCCACATTGTGATTTAGGCTGATATGGCTAAGGTGTATTTTTACCATAAAGATCTTGCCTAGTGCAGCTTAAAATAACTAATAATAATACATACTATAAATCATACATAATCTAATAATGTATAATGTCATAATAATGATATAATATTTCACCACGCCGATAGAGCGATTTCACCACTGGAACTCGTGCCACACTTGAAGTCACACGTCATTATTTATTTCTGTTGTATTTCTTCTTCTTCTAATTCTTCCATTTAACCACAACAATAGTATTGCTACTACTAATACAACTATCTTTTTTATGGCACTTTTCTAAACAATCTGCACACATTATGCATTGCTCTGACTCTGACCCTGTAGTGCCTGCATTTCTCCTCTTCCAGGATATTCAGACAGACGCCCCCTTTCACCTCCTGCACCTGAAAGTGGAGGTGGAGAGGAGCAAGCTCACGGTGTCTCTGCAGGAGTGCCAGACAGAGGTGACCAGGGAGAACCGCCACCTGGCTGGCGCGGGGAGCGAGAGGCTCATCAAGGAGCACAGGGTGAGCACAGAGTGGCTGGCTGGCTGGGTTTTATGTGTTGATGAATTATGTTGATTAAAAGTCAGTGCTCTGTAGTAGCATGGGAAGATTTTGATTGACTGAATCCAAAAGAGATCCTCATTCAGAAGCATTTCTCTCTTCTTTCCATCTGTTAAGATTCAGCTTTCAAGGTCCAATAATGTTTCAACCAAATGTATCTAAGAACAGGAAAGAGACCCGAGCACCTAGAAAGCGCTAGTTCACTTGTTCTTTCATAAATAGGAATCAACCCCATGACGTTTTGTGTACGTGGTGCGCACCGTAGCCCACTGATCCACCAGGATGTCTACAATACCAAATCTAATAGACATGAGTAAATAGATTGTGTCGTCTTTCTTTAGGCCTTCTTTAGGGAAAAGGGCCCCCAGTCCATCTGTGGGAAGAGGCTGCAGCTGATGGAGGAACTCTGTCAAAAACTCCCCGAGACTGACCCTGCTCACCAGACTCTGGATGCAGCTAGAAAGGCCTTCTCTGAGGGCCGAGAGGAAATCGAGAGCACCCACCAGAAACTAATGCAGCACCCAGATAAATGGAAGGAGTACAACTCAAGGTATATTGTAACATACATCGTCTATTTTGGTGCAGTCCTATTTAGTGCCGTGACACGACTTAATCCGATAATGACATTTAACCTCCAGTATTGTTTTTTTTTAGGCCATCCATACGTCCACAACTCTATTTGAATCTAATTAGAAGTGGAACTTCCCCTTTATGTAACAGGTACGCTGAGCTCTCTTGCTGGCTTATATCTAAGGAGAGCCTGCTGAGGCTGCTGAGGAACCGAGCCAATGACCCCAGCAAATATGGCCAGGTGAAGGCTACCATCATGGTAAGTGAGTCCCATACGCTCCGCCCTCATCCCTCCACTCACGTGGATGTACTACTTATGTTAATGTTGGGGTCTGGTTTTAAAATCACATTGCGTCCGATGAGTATTTTGGACTACGTCACACTCCATTGTTGCCTTTCAGGAGCTGAGGAACGAGGCAGAGCTACAGGAGGGGAACCTTGGCTGGCTCAAGGCCCGTATGGCCGTACTGATAGAGGTCTGTGCTGACAGCGATGCCCAGAGGCAAGGAAGTGCACTGAACAAGCTCTCTATTGATTTTAAGGGCCTCCTTGCTTCTCTGTTAGAGGTAGGTGAAGCCTGAGTGTGATTAAGGTACGAGACACATGGTATACTTTTTATCCCCTCAGGGAAACTATATTGCTTAAGCACAGTAAAAAGACTAACAGGACATACAGATATATATGCTATAAATAAAGCAGCTATGTGCTGTGATGGGAAACTGTCAAATGCCAATCAATAAAAGTCAAAACAGAGGAGAATTGTAATGGTGCAGATAAGGTACAGAGCACTGTAACATAGTCCTTGTGTGCATTAATAATAATTTGTTTGAGTGATATTTCATTCGATTGCTGGGTCGTGTGCAACCAATATTCTTTATCTTTTTCCCCTTGTTCTATCTCCCAGGCTGAGAAGATGGTGCTGGCTGTGGGGGACTGCGTGCAGTTCAGGGAAGAGGTCCAATGTACTTTGGATGAGCTGCTTCAGGGGCAGAAAGAGACCCAGGCCGAGGTCACCAGAATACTGGACTGTCAGACGGTCAGAGAAGCCCAGCAACTACTCCTCGTTCACCAGGTAGGAGCTTTGAGCTCACAATACTCATTCATTAATTTAAGAGATTATATGACTTGATTGAGTTGATTCTTTTGTTGTTGACTTTAAACAATATATAAATAAATAATATTTTCTCAGCTCATATAAGACATATATATATATATAAACACAAATGAATCTAAATAAACATAATAAAACAATTTTACTTTAAATTAACGGTTGTGGCATTTTCTTTTGCATCGTGCTCGTTTTAAAGGCATTTGTCCAAAACATGTCATCTTAAACAAATTTGGGGTGGATTAACATTTCGAATGTCTCCCGTCTACCCCAGCAACTGCTGAAACGCCTGAAGCTGAAGAGGAAGGATGTCCAGCAGCTGATCACCAGAGGCCAGCAGCTCCAGGCCGAGGAGGGTTTGGGAGAGATTCTGCAGCAGGACCTGCAGAGTTTAGAGAACACGCTCAGCAAAATGGAACAGAACATGGATTCACAGGAGCAAAGCCTTGAGGTGGGCAATGTTACTGAGTTTCTAAGGCAGTGATAGAGAGAACTTTTGGGGCAACGCTAGTGGACAACATTTCACGATTTAAATCAGCATTGTTGCAGTTATTAGGATACATTTTTTCTCATTATGTTTCCTGTTGCTGGGAGCATTGACCAGTATCCATTTTCTGTATAGACCTTTATTTTATTTTTTTGTCTTGTCCATTGTAAAAATAATGACCCTTGCCAAAGCTGAAAGCAGGTTATGTGTGACCCCTTGTCTATCTGTCTCTGTGTTAGCAGAATATCTCAAAAAGTTACAAACGGATTTGGCAGATATTTTGTGGACAGATAGCGCTTGGCTTGATTACGTTTTGGTGGTGATCTGGGATTTCTGCCATTAGATTCGTACTTCTTTTTTTTTGCTATAACTATTATGCTGCGTTCAAGCGCTGGTGGGAAGGTCCGACATGTGGGGCATGTGACGACGCGTTGGCTGCTAAACTGCATTGCATTCTCGTGCTTTTTTGTTGGAAAATGAAACCCCAAAGACAAATGATAATCAAACATAAACCGTTACGAGTGCCTTCTAGTTTTCAGAGTTTATCAGCACTAATGGTTCTGGGGTACTGTCATCTACAGGTCACACTGACAGCCTGGCAGGAGTTTGACAGCCAACAGGGAGCCGTGCAGGAGTTTGTCAACAAGGCCCACTTCACAATGGAGCGGGACCTGAATTTTAGCAGTCCAGAGAGCCTGGCTGTTGAATTGGACCAGGCCAGGGTAAGTAAAATGTGTCTTTGTTGGATGGAGCCACTTTAGGGGACATTCTTTGGTTGATTCTTGACACTTGTGGGAGAGAGAACCCTGTTTTAGATGAACAGAGAATGGTACCAATATTCTCTATTTCTTAATCAGGTGTTGTTGAAGCAATGTGAAGCAGAGGCCTCTCATATGAACACCTTGCTGAGGAGGGCAACAGAAATCCAACTTGGGCCAAAGAACAAGACGCTGCTCTTACACCAAGCTCGTTCCCTTAGTGAGCAAGTGGACAAAGTAGAGGCTGGGCTCAAAAAAGAGTAAGATGGTAGATTTTGATGCAATATCTTTCTGTTACATGATATTGCCAGATGCCAGATGAGTGAAGTTTGCCTCAAAGGGACAATACAATGAGTGCCAGGAAATGTACACAGTAACACACGTTTTTGAAAGTCAATGAAGTATACTTTTGTGTGACAACCTACCTGACACAATCTGAATTGCTCCGATGCAGTAAACCCACCTATCTGGTACTCCTAGCCCATGTCGGATTTGTGGCGTGATGTTGCAAGAGGTTATAATGGCTGCTCCTGTGCTCTAGTGTCGAGACTCTTGAAAGGATGGAAATTCAGTGGAACCGTTTCGGAAGTGGGTTTGAGGCCTTTTCCTTGTGGATATCTGACAAGGAAAAACAGCTGGATGTCCTGAAAAGCTCCACTTTGCCTCTCGAGCAGCAGATCAACACTGTGAAGGTACTGCGTATTATAAAGCTGCGACCTTCTAACATTCCCTTGTAAGCCTATTTGAAAATGCGTAGGTCATTTTGATAACAGAGCATTTGACATGCGTGAACCAGATACACTAAGAATGTAATTGTTTTAATTAAGGTAGTGATTCACACGGTGACTGTTTGGGCGGTAGGATTGTTTAGTTACCAGGAAGCATCTTTGCCCCCATATCTCACTTTGTTGCCTGTTTCTAGGAGTGTTCCCCCACTGCATTGCCCCAAAAATTGTGTCGCCACCATTAAAGTTATTAAGGACTCAGCGCCTATCTCAGTCTCGCTTACTATTTTGCATCCTTATCTGCATGTCCAGGCTGTGGGTGCAGAGCTTAGAGAGCGGGCTGAGGTTCTGTCTCAGCTGGAGGCCGATTCCCAGGCGCTGGCCCAGTTTGTGTCTCCAGGGGAGGCAGCTCGCATCAAGGCCCGTCTGACTCAGATCGGCAGGTACTGGGAGGAGCTGAAGGAGAGCGTGCAGCAGCTTGATGGACAGCTGGAGGAAAGCTCTTCTCACCGGCAGAGATTCAACACTAGCCTGGAGGAGGTAGATAGGCTGATTGGAGGAGGGATTGATTTAGTTGTTTCATAATGTCATGACAATATACAGCACATTATTTGGGGAGAATATGGTCATACAAGTAATTTTGGATCTCGATTGCCTCCCAGGTACAAGCAACACTTGGTGAACTACATACAAAACTGGAGCATCCTATCAAATCCTGCACTTCCTCATCAGAGACCTACAAAGCTCTTCAAAACCACATGGTATTCAGTTGTTTTCATTTTCTTCTCCGGTCTACTCTCTTTTACTTTTTCAAGCGCTATACTTAATGCGGTGCCGATTGTTATTCTCTGTGTCCGTCTTCCAGCTCACAGGCAATGCTTATGTGGCTCAATGTCTTTTGGTGTTGTTCCCCAGGATGTCTGTCAGTGTCTGGAGAGGCTGAAGGCGACCCTGCTGTCCCTGTCAGCTGGTGCCCGCAGACTCGGTGACAGGGAGCAAGCGGAGAGGACAGTGACAGAGCTGCAAACCAGCTATGACCAAAATGTACAGCAGGCAAAGGACAAACAGAGCACTCTGGAGAACCTGCTGTCTCTTTGGCAAAAGTAAGAAATATTGTACAGACTACAGTAAACGTAACATGTTCAGCCATGAACATACATATGTACGATTTTGCTAAGTGTCGATCATCACCTTGGACCACTGGCTTAAGCTGAACTGATAGGGCATTTCAAAGAGTGATGGCAGCAAAGCAAAATGTAAAAATCTAGATTGGACTCTTTCAGTCATCGGTGTGTCTATTGCTATGCTGCAGGTATGAGAAGGAGCGTTCAAGCTTTGTTTCCTGCCTGGAGAGAAGTGAGTCCGCATGCAAACCAGAGAGTCGTGGTCTATCGGCTAATAAAACCAAGCTCCACTGTGAGCTCCAGGATTTGCAGGTGCAATACACACAACAACAACAACTACAACATATTCAAGTTTATACAGTAGATGTTTTGAGTGCATTGTAGAAAACAAATGCATTTGTCAGAAAAGTATGTTTTTCCTTGCAGGGTTTGCAGTCTGACGCCAAGTGCCTTGAGCACGCTCACGCTGGATTGGTGTCTCTGGGGACATTGTTGTGTCCCACTGCGCCAGAAGAGAGAGTGAGGCAGCTGAATGAGGAGCTGGAGACGTTGCAGAAGAGATTGCGTGCTCAAAATGAAGCCCTCCCTCAAAGGTAAGACAAGAGACTCACTGAAAGGTACCTTCGTCATTCAGTTAGGTTATTTTCACACTGCAGGTCAAACATACAGTACATGTGCTGGTCCAGATGTTCACGTTGGCCTGTTCCCGCAATTGTGCAGTGAATGCAAAACTAGGCCAGTGCAGCACACCACAGCTCATTCTGGTTTTGTTGTGTTAGGCAGTGTGAAAAGTATCGCCCATTGGTATTGGCAGACGAATGAGTATGTGTCAATATCCTGATTTATCCGTTCCTCTTGTATTCACTGGACCTGGGTCAAGTGGTGTTGGCAAATATTTGTTTGTTTTAATCGACTTGAATAACCAGATGGATGAGGTTTCCTGCATCAGGACAATTCAAGGAAAATCGACCCTAAAACTCTAAAAATAAAACATTGGCGATGTACCTTGCACTTCTGGGCCCATTTACCGTAGTTTAGTTTGGTGTTGTATTTTTCATATTTCCATGGTTAAGTGGCCAAATGTAGATGATGTGACGTGATGGCGAGATATGTCCATGTACAATGGAATTTGATAGAACAAAATAGTCTGAAATATTTACAGAAAACGTCAGGTTTTGATCTCTCAGAATCAAACAGCAATGGCTTATTTTTAGACTCACCATTTTTCACCGATTATCAATATATGCACAATAATCATATGCAATCCATCGTAGAAGAGGCAGCGATACCAATTTCTCCACCGACAGAAGCCCCAATAGACCATAATGCAATGCAGCCACAAGGCATGTTGCGTTTTGAGTAAGGGGTGCGACTCTTGCGTATTTTCGACTGCAAACTCTCTCTTGCCTTTGCTAATGCTATTATTATTGCTCTCTCCATCTACACATAAAACCAACAGCTGGGTATCCAGGCAAGATCTCTGGGGGTTGTTGAAAGGCATTCTGGGAAATGTAGAAAATCACTAACTGAAGCAGAAGTAGACAACGCAGGTCGAGGGAAAGTGGATACAAGAAAAACGTAAATTACAACACATAGCAAAATAACTCCTGGAATGTACTGAACATCACAAATGAATGATATATAACAGTATCGGAGTATCTGAAGGAATTGTGTCAGATAAGTTGTTAATCACAAAAAACGATGCTAAATTGACTTGAGAATAATCAAAACTTTCTGACCATCATGGTATCGTTCTTCTGGCAGGTTCAAACAAATACTAAAAAGTATTTGCAGATACTAGTTGACCCAGGTCTTGCCTTGACTGACAATTGACTCACTATCTTGCCATCTTGTCCCCCAGAATCCGAGCGCTTCAGGACCACCTCTCCCTGGTGGAGCAGTTTGACCAAGTCCTGCTAAAGTTCTCCCAGTGGAGCGAGACCATGCTTTCCAATCTACACTCAGCTTCTCAAATCAACATTGCCAACCTGCAACCTGCTGCCACACAAGTAAAGGTAAGAACTACACATAACTATTTTTCATTCATTTATTCATGCGTGTGTTTACACATTTTAGCTGCTGCTCTTTTCCAGAGCGACTTACAATCAGTGAGCCGGCGAACGGTGTCTTAAGAACAGCACTTGATCCTGTATCACTTGTCTGTGACAGGGCACCCTAGTGGCATTGCAGAAGCAGACTGGTGTGAGACAGAGCTTGGATCAGCAGACAGAGAAGCTGTGCGGGTGCTGTGAGCCTGGTGATGTGCAGCTCCTCCAAAGCAGACGGGAAAGCTGTCTCCAGCCCTACCTGGAGGCCCAGCGCATAGCCGAGCTCCAGTTAGAGTGCCTGGAGAGGCTGGAGGCTTTTCTGCAGACCCACGGTGCGGCAGCAGGGGTGCTGCGGGGTCTCAGACAGACTGTGGAGAGCGCTGGGAGCTGGGACCGTGGCAGGGTAGAGGAGCTGCAGCAGGAGCTGGCCACTATCGTCCCAGACATCAGCCAGCTTGAGACTCTTGCCGTCAGCCTGGACAGCAGTCTCTGCAAAAGCCATCTTCACATTGGCGGCGATGAGGGATCTCGTACTTCGTGCCGCGTGCTGGCTGATTCGCTCAGTGCTGAGCTGGATGCAGTGAGGAACTTGCTTGGTAGTAAGCAGAGCGAAGCGGAGGCCCTGGGGGCTTTGTGGACCTCGTTCAGACAGCGGAAAGAACAGCTGCTCAAAACTGTGGAGGACATTGAAGAAAAAGCAGACCACCAGAGCTTCAAAGAACCTAGCCTGCATGCTCTACAGCAGAGGTATGTCATTATCATAATTCAGACATTTTCTGGGGCCGTTATGGCTATAATATCTCCTCAAACTTAAGTGCTTTTAACAAAACAGGGCCTCGTTTCCCAATAATATGAAAAAAAATTCCTTGTAATTCAGTACACATCACTCCATTTCACCACACGCATCCATTTTATACATTCATTGTATACATTATTAGTGGGGGAAATATAGGCCTGATATAAATAATATGATAAATAAAATACACAAGATGAAAATACATTAGATAATAGTAACTAACATAAAACATAGTTTAATAAACCTTCAAATCCCAACTCAAAAATATGTAAAACTAACTAAAGAGGAGTTAAGATGGATGTTACGATCGTCTTAGTCTTTAGATGCTTTTGGAAGACGAGGCCCAGGATTGTCACAAAGACATAAAGATGAAAACAAGACCACTCCTCTCCTACCAGGAAGTAACTTGGTGGAGATGAGGGGAGGAATCAAGGCGGTTTAGGAATGGAGTGGCGGAGAGGATTAGCGTGGGAAAGTGGAGGCCATTTGGGACAGTTTATTTACTACTCCATTATCAAAAATGGACGTCTGCTATTGATGAAGTGGCCCTATCATAACTGATGCAGCCCAAGCCCACAACACGACTCATAGGCTATCAAAGTTTTTATACAAAACCAGTTAGAGAAAAGCACTGATTGTAACGTTAACTGTAAATTATGTCAACTGGTAGACTCACATTTATGAGCTGCTAATTCCCCAGCCATGTTTTTTCAAGTCTTGTAAATGATGTCATATTCTGGGCGTGCTCACAGTAAAGTCCACCCCCTAAATCTGAAATCACCTGTGTATCCTCCGCCGAAGGAGACCTCTCTCGTGTCCCTCCACTATTGGGACAGCAAGCAACATATAGCAGCACCAACATCAATTTCTGGGTCACAGAGGAAAGGACGAGTGATTTTTGGAGCTTCAGGATCCACCCCTTGTGTGTGTGTCTGTGTATGTGTGAGCGCACAAGCACATTTGAGTGGATATGAGAACACTCCTGGGCAACGGCAACGGCAACATTTCGTCCCTCTGATTGCCAGGCTACGGTTCTTTAATCAGCTGGAGGATGAGCTGCAGTCACACCAGCATGAGGAGCAGTGGCTGAGAGACAAGGGCCAGCAGCTGGCACAGAGAGATGCAGAGTTGGCTGGGGAGGTGCTGAGGGAAATCAGCCTCCTGGAGACCACATGGGAGGACACCAAGAGGCTCATCATGGAGAGGTACCAAAGGAATTACTGAGACCGAAAAGATCGTATACGCATCTGAAATGAGACATTACCAAAAGGTGCAGGGTAAAAACCAATGTCAATAGTGAACAAAGGAAACCCACATTGGGACGAAACACTGAACAAGTAAAGCTTACTAGGAGAAAGAGTAAATGTGCAGGTGTTCTTTTTCCTGTATCTGTATATTTAAGAGTAATGGGTTGATTTGTGATTAATTATACAGCTCCCTGCTTGGATTTTACGACCCCGGCTCAAAGGCAAGCAAAAGAAAGGGACATGGTTAAGTTAATTACAAATAAAAAAATTGGTACATTAAAATAAAAGGAATAGTGGGGAAAAGGAAAAGGTGGTGTCTTGGAGACACTGCTGGTTAACACTCCAATCACACACATGTTTGCACATGTTTTTTGTTTCTTCTCTGTTGTGCAGTCGATTGTATTATACAGTTCCTCACTTACATATAAACGGGTTAAACGTCGCTATTTCACTGACAGACAAGAGCAGTGCAGTGTTCTGGTGGAGCTTATGAGAGAATACCAAAGCCTGAAAACCTCCATCAGCGGCATCATCGAGAGCACTGAATCCTTGGTTGAGATCGGCTCTGTTCTGAAGGACCATGAGGAAACCAAGAGATCACTATCCAAGGTCAGTAATAATGTCAATTGATTCTTTGATCCTCAACATCTTGCCAATGTTATTCGTGAAAGTGTGTATCTGTGTAATGTAGCTCCTCTCATGATCCTCGGATTAAACTGCACATCACTTTGAAATGGGATCTCAGAAACCCAGGAAAAAATAAATAAATCTTTGTCCTGGATTTTTGCCATTACGATTGGCCGTCAGATTTCTCAAAAGGTTAACTATGTTTTTCCCATGTCCATGTGCAGCATGTGGCAGTCAAGGCAGAGATGGCCGGTAAGCAACGTGAACTGGAGCAGTTTTCCAGCAAAGGAAAACAGCTGCTAAGTGAGCTGAAAAACATCCCAGAGTGTGATTCTCACATGATGAAGAAGGATATTGAGACATTGGTTGATCAGTGGCTGGATGTAAGTCTGATTTAACATCAAGCAGAATCTGAATGAACTTAATTGCCATGTACAACAAATGTACTGGGATTGGTCTAGACACATTAATACAGAAACATATTTGCAACTTAGAGTTTCACAATACATACCTCACATACAGTATGAAGGCTCGGTGCAAGACTATAGACAGTGAAAATTAGACAAATAAATTGATCGATTTAATCCTCTCAGGTGTCTGAGAGGATAGATGACAACATTGATCGCCTGAGCCAGAGTTTGGCAGTGTGGGATGATGTGCGTAAAATCAGCGAGGACGTTGAGAGCTGGACAAGCAGCTGTGTAATCGAACTGAGCGTGAGCCTGAACAACCTCAACGACAGTCAGAAGATGTCGGCCAGGCTCTCCGTGTTACAGGTAAGATGTCTGATGTCATAGCGACTGTTTTTAAATGTTCTTTTATGGTTTGTTATACCCTACTCGGGGTTCCCGCGGGTCCTTAAAAAGTCGGAAAAGTCTTACAATAAATTATTAAAATTGAAGGTCATAAAAAGTATTAAAATGTCTCAAATCCAGTTATAAGTGGTCTTCACTCAGTAATGGCAGTGTTTCCCCTAAACTATATACTTCTACCACGCCGACCCACCACAGTAAGAAATATTATTAAGATGTCATATTTTGTCTCTAAGTAGGCAAGGCTATAGACCTCATAAGTCACGTCGTCATACTGTATATGACGTCAGCCGTGCCCAAATATGGAGTTACGGTTCCTAAGCGATTTCTCTATGGGGGAAATGAATGGGGTTTTTCACACAATCATCCCTGTCACAGTCTGTGTGTTAATGCAGGCTTTTCAATCTTGGACATTTTCACCTACGTATATTTATCTCTCTAATGGCACTGGGTCCATGAATTTCTGTAATCGTTTTCAAGTCGAAGCAGTAATTTTGCTAACAACAAGCTAAACACTTGGGCGCATATAATTTGCGTCACCCACTGCATTAAACGACTGACGGGGACGATTATGTAAAAAAAAACATTTATTTTCCCCATAGAGAAACGTTGGAGTCCATATTTGGGCATGCGTTTCAGATTAGTTTATTGAGGTATTTCTCAAGGATGAGAAAGGCAGGAGACGAGGAGCAGGAGGTAAAGTTGGTCAAATTATATCTACCTGCTAAAGGCGTAGATTTATATATGCTTCCTCAGTCTGGGGAGCTGTGCCATAGTACACTCACACCAGCAATGGTGATATCATGCTAGTTAAAACTTAGCTAGGCTAATTTTGTATTTAGGTCTAAATGAACACTGAATAATTAGCTACCCCTCTTTATAATAGTGGGGAAGGAAATGGAAGGATAAGAGAGAATAAATGGGTGAGGAACAAGGGAGCAAGGAAGAAGAGATGAGGTTGTTGTTGTTGTTGTTTGGGGGGGGGGGGGGGGGATATTG